>JAWRVF010000570.1:0-167500 GCA_036785485.1 Physcomitrellopsis africana
TTAAAATAGTTTGACAAGATATTCCACAAGATGGATGTCCTCAACGACATCCATCTATTTATATCTTGGGGAATTCTATCACTAACTCAGGTCCAAAAAGAAATAAATATATTTAAAATAAGTTAATTAATAAAAATTTATACACATTGCATTTGTGGAGATTAAAGAATTACGGTTTAATATTTTAGAAATCAGAGTTTAGGGTTAAAGTTTTGAATTAATGAATTAAAATTTAAGGGGGTAAACCACTAGCAAAATCGTTGACCACCTTTAGCCCTAGATAAACATCCATTAAAGTTCATTTGGGGGACGTCCTTGCAAGAGAATTCTTGTCCCACCCGTTAACTGTGAGCATTATTGCACCTTTGTTACAACAAATAATAAAAACATCATTTAAATAAAATCATACATCATCATCAAAATCGAAAGTAGCACCCTGTAATCAGTGAATCCTACAGCAAAAATGTCCATAAATAACTTAATATAAAAAGATATTATATTCTACTAAAATACAAAACATCATTGTAATGACCCAGTAAAGCAATACAAAATTGCATATATATCTCTACACGCTATCAGGAAAAATGCGTATTTTACAAGTCATCGCATGAGCAATATAACAGATCGAAAATTCAAATGGAAAATGCGTATTTCAGTGATCCACCACAAAAACCAACACTTGTTATTGCAGATAAGCTCCAGACCTCCAGATGCAACCATTACTACCTTCATATGCAACAAAATTGACTGTAGAAGTCCACAAACTCACAAACCCACTTCAATGCAACATTCGTATCCACTAGCTTAGCAACACTAGTTTTTCTCATGAACCAGCGAAGCTTACTCAGATCACACACACAAAACCAGAGTTGGTGAATTGCAGTTCAGTGGTTGCCGAGGAAGTCTGCAAACAGGAATGGGCACTGCTATTTTGGTTTGCCCGTGAGCAATGTGATCATTCCCATGGAGGTTGTGCACTACATTCCACGCCTGTACAAAACCGGAGAAGACTCTGAGTAGCATGCGAGTTGCAATGCGTGGCAAGTGCTCAAGGACATACTCACACCAGTATTTTAAGTACGCTATTATCTTATCTTAGGAACTACACCCAGTTGCTCAGGTCAATCACTTTAGCCTCAACACCGGTGGAGAAAGTTGTGAGCTGTGCAGACTGGGTTCAAGTTCTACGATCACTGGCTTCACTGGGTGGACCACCCCTTTTCGATGCAACGTAGCCTCCTCCCATGTTAGTATTTCTTATAAAGTTCTGCAACCGATGATCCCACACTTTGACATTTAAGAATTGTTCTAGTTTACCCTGGTTCTCTCATAACCCATCACGCTGTAGTCGCTTGGCAAGATAAAATTAAGGGGATTAGTAACTGTACTTGGAATCTAGAGGTAGAATTAACTGAAATCAGCCGTGGCGCTGAGTATCTTTCCTTTTTAAAGTCTGTTCATGTGAACAAAGAGAGTTGGAACTGTACACAAGGCGAGTCAAAATGTATTTAAGTCTAGTATTGTGGAAGAAAGGCAAGTGTGTCGTGAGCAATTTGCAGAAGAACACTATGTTCCGAGTGCTCAACTTGCATTCTAGACGCTCATATTCCGCCTCACACGACGTAACATCTTACAAACCTTTCAGCCATTTTAAAATATATGGATGTCGGCAACTACTAGTTGGAACCGTAGCAGTGTGCAACAGTTGGCATGCAAATTGAACGCCTTTTAATACAGCTGCCCCTTTCTAGAACTTATAAACAAAGTCGCACTAAAAAACCCCAGATGTGCCATTTCAATACATGTATATCAGATTTGATTGACCAACCAGCCAGTGGGAAAATAGTAACTGATATCTGATGTGGAAAGTGCAGTTACAGATTATGCTAGTGGGCTCGAATCAATGGATTTCGTTAGAACACCATGGTCATGCAAAAATAAGGAACAGCCACAGCGAACAAGAGAGATTGGCCTGTGGATTAGCATTGATGTCGGACACAAGGACTTCTGATGTAGAATCGTAAACATACTAACCCTACAAATACGCAACTAATGCACGTTTCAATCCCGATAACGAGCTCCACGAGTAGCTTCAGTTCCAGGCTTGTCCAGGATACATCCCTGACGACAATAATCAAGCTGCTTCCATTCAGAACACATTTCTACATGTAGACGTAGCGTTCTACCGAGTTACCAACACAGGCTCTGCACTTTGGGTTGCCACCTGAGGACAGCATTACCACGAATGAAGCATTGGAATCTAAGATCCTGAATCATCGAAACAAGCAGAAGCATCGTAATTGGAGTTCTCTTTTTATCAGGGCACTTCATCGAATTGCTTCTCTGAGCGTTGCAGGTCATGGACAAGGTGAGACAAATTATCCTCTCGGTTGAGTGGTGTGTTGATTGTTTTGAGTTGAAAGAGTTTTCCACTAGGTTCCATTCTTTCCACAGTGCTGTGAGCATGTAAGTCTTGTACTAGATGTCACCAACAGAGCAATAAAATCCATGAGATTTGAGTGCTTGGACTTCGGTGCAATGGTGTGCATTCCTGAGAAGGATCTGCACCAGTGCCTGTTAGAACCCATCTAGAATCCTCCAAGCAAATTGAGCTGAAATCCAAGCTCATGACGTGGAAACTCTTTTCGGTGGTGAAGAGAATGAAAGAGGATAAGAACATTCATAACTGAATCATCCGAGAGAATAATTCAAGCCAAACTGTAATTATCCAAGTTTAAAGTCTTTCCCTGTGGACCCACCAGTTTGTGTGCCGACTGGTGGGTTGTCCACCATAGCCAAAAAGTTCATGCGGTGCGTGAAGCGAGGGAGCCAACTGAAACGCACTGGAAATCTGTTCACAATGCTGATAGCGCTACTGCATGTGGTGCAAATCCCAACACACCTCTGTTGGATCCATCGTCCTTTTTTGAGGATTGCAATGATAACTGTTTTGTGGAATTGAGAGAGAGAGTGAAGTTGTTCTTGTTAGTAGTTGTAACCGTTTGCATGACAATGAATCAACAATGAATCAAAGTTAACATATGACTTTGCTACATGCATGAATTTGAGAGGACACAAATTCTCTTGTGTCCTCTCAAATTCATAGAAAAATTTCATTTGTGGATTTCCATTGTTTATCTTGTGTTCTATACCATTTTAAAATTTAATATCTTTACTTGGATTTATTACCTATATTAATCTTGGACTAATTAGATAAGCTAGTATGTTGAAGAATTTTAGACTTGTCCATATTCCTGATGTAATAAACATCTATTATTAATATTTTTCTTTTCTTTTGTTTTCTCTTTTACTTTTTTTCAATTTGATTCCACTTCTTTTAAAACTTAAAATTATAGGATTAATTCTACATTGTAATTTAAGACTCAATATCAACAATAACATCCTATTATTACTAATGTCTTAATTTTTTATCCTTAAATTATTCATTAAAAAAATATATATTATTATATATTATATATATAAATTATTATTATTATTATATATATATACACACACATATTAATAAGACTATTTGAAATAATTAATTTTGATCTAGATTTTAAAATTATTTTATCTTATTATATATTTTAAATATGAATTTTTTTGAGTAATCTATATATAAATATAAAATATTAATATTTATTTTTTTCAAAATTTAAAAAATAAACAATAAATTTATACTCTATATATATAGATAAGCACTTTAAAATATTGCTTGCATTATTTTTTCCAAAACTAAGATAGAATTGGAGTCACATATTTTTTCAATAATTTAGTATTACCTAGATTTTTATTTATTATTAATCAATCTTGTAATTTTTTTCTTGTAGGCATGTCTTCTACCAACTTTTCATGCATTTTAAAACACATTTTATATCTTCTACCAACTTCTAATATATTTACATACGTATTGTATCTTTTGATAGTAGTTTTAAAGTTCTAGTTCATTGAACATGAATAAATTTATATAAATATAAAAACAATAATATGCTATAACATCTGCAATAAATTATTGTACATACTTGGGCTACAAGCACATCAAGCATTCCCTTGAAAATAAAAAAAAAATTGTTCACAATTTAAACAATTACCTTCCTAGCTACAAATCTTTAAATTAGACTTTGTATTACATGGTTACAAATAAATTGCACATTATTTTTCTGCTAGCTTGCTTACAAAAATCACATTTTATACTATTTTATTTTATTTTTATAATCACAAAATAACCAATATTATATTTATAAAAAAAGGTGATGATATTGGTTAAGTTGGTATAGAATTTATCAACCATCGTTATGCAATCCTAAAGTATTTTGATAATTAAAGGATATATATATCTACTATTGTATCCATTATTTTAGTAATCTTGGAGATATATTTGCTATTATAATATTTGCTTTTATAATAACTTCATACTCGTTTCAGGATTAGAACACTGAGGATTTGTTAGAGTTTTCACAGGTGTATGTTACAATCTGGCTTTTAAGTGTTGGAATTGTGAACCAGAACAACTCTGAAGGACTAGACGCTGCCTAACCTAAGAAGCAGACATGTTAAATCAAATTGATAGGTGGCACATAGAATCCTACAGTGATTAGCTTTCAATTTCCATAGCATACATTATTTCCTCTTCCTGCTGTAGTTTTTTTAATAGAAATGTTCATGGGGAGAATCCGAGGCTGTAGAGCTTGCTAATGTCTTTGCACTTCATAATGCACTACTACAGACATGGAGAGTGGAAAGTAGCAATTTTCAGCTGCTACTGTGCTCGATCCATTGAATGACCACATGTTGGCGGAACCATTGATGAAATGCTTGCATATTATCAATCTTAGGACGAACGTGCAGATCTTCTGCAGGATATGTGTTTTCAGGAACTTCTACTGAACTGTGAGCTGTTTGCTGAACTCTCAAACTTGAGAAGAGGCAGCCATCCTGCAATTTGGTAGTGATAGTTGTGAGGAGCCACCAAATTGACTGTCTATTACCATGTTGGAGCTTTGATGATTGAACAAGCATCATGAAATTTGCTACTAAGACAGAACTTTGAAATATCCCGGGTTGAATGCATCTTAGACGTCAAAATTTGGGTGAATATTCATGGCGTTCCTTCGTAGAACAGTTGACAATCCGTATTGTAACGTTGATAATTCGTCAAGTTTTGAGCAATACACCATGGAGCTGCCCACACGTGGAGAGTATCACACTTCAAACGCGAGTTACCTCGCTCTTATGAACCCAAAGTAGTGCAAAAAGTGTACCAGATTCATCAAAATCAAGATGACAACAAGCTTATTAAATTGGAATTTTGTGGAATAATGTTAACATCACAAAGCACTCGACTCCGGAGTCTGAGTGGCAAGGGATACCGTAGAATTGAGAGGAACAATTGTGATTGAGATCAACGGCGTTCTCATGCTGCCACTTGGAGGCGATCATTCGATGACTGTTCTACAATTGAAACGTTTGCCGAAGGAAGTGATGCATAGGGAGAGACCTATTTTATCAAGCAGTGAGTGAATGACTTGAATGAATCACTGATGCATTGGTCCGTGTCCGGTCAACGATATACATGAATTAGGTGAACTTGCCCTAATGAGAGATTGATTGTCGTCCCCGATGGCCTCAGTTGGTTGTTTCAGGAACTGGGACTTCGGAACGAAAGGATGAGTGCATGACTTGAAGGACTCGCGTGTCAATGTAATCGTCGCCGAATCCGGAGACGGAGTGCAGTTCCGATTGATGCGAAGTCGTTGATTTCGTATCCGCAAGTTTGGGTTTTGGGTTGAGTTTTTGTGTTGCGCGAGTGTTGTCGCTATTTGTGTGGCTATGGCGGACGAGGACCCAGCTGACGACGCCGAAGACCGGCTGCCCTTGAACGCGCTTCCCTCCGGCCGATTCCTTCACGACGATGACGAGCCTTTCCCCGACGACGGTGACGACTCTCCGCCTGCTTCTCCTCCGCAGCAAAAAGAGCGTGGGCGCTTGCGAATTCAGAACGTTGGAGGCTCGCTCACCGTTCTCTTGCAGGTGGGATCCAGGCCCTTGCTCCCATTCCCTCTCCCCGCGTTTTTTTTATGTTTGTGGCGTGCGTGGATCTGTCTCTCTGGCTTTTGTGGTATTGGTTGCGAGGTGGGGTTCAGAAGTGTATGGGCGAAGTGGGGAATAAGGTCAATGGCATGCAGATTGAGGGTTTATGCTTCAATTGTTCCATCGTTGCAATTTTGAAGAGTTTCAAACTGATTAAAGATCAGCATTGTATTAATGCGCCAAGAATTTTGTACATTTTTTGAAATTCGTCAATCAGGTTCATGAGCTTTTCAGTGCATAATCCCAATTGATACCACAACCTCGGTTTGCGGCATTTTGGTTGCGTCAGAATCGAAATTATAAATCTCTTGTTAGACTTGTGCCAGGCTTAGAAAACCACACCAGCTGCAATCCACATCTGGGTATTAGTTCTGCCGTTTTGGTGAAGGCTTGTGTAGAGATTGCAGGATATGTCTAGATCATATCCTCAGCAATAAGTTTTACGAACAATTCATGCGTATACTAATCAATCAACCAATGGTTGTGATCAGATAGCACTCTTTGCTTGGGGAATCCGGCAACTGCGTAGCGTCCTTGCACGTCGACGACAGAACAAAGCGCTTGGCTCTAGGGGAGGACGCGTGAACGTCATGCCGTATCGGCCAGTGGAGCCTCCTCTGTTTGCTCACTTGAGTCCAATGGCTGTGAAGAAACTGGTGGAGATTAACCCCATTCCTTACCTTCTCATCGACGTCCGTTACCCTGATGCAGCTCGCACGGAGCCCAAGCCCTTTGAAAATGCAATCAACATTCCTGGTACGTTTTCTCCACTCATAACTTTCATGTGGGGGAAGGAATAAGGATAGGAAAATTTGGGAGAAAATGTTAAGGTTTGCCTTGACCATGATAACTGGGTCAATTCATGCAGAAACGGAAGTCAGAGCTTGTTTACAGCTTTCAGCAGCTGACTGGAAGACGAAGTTCCCCTCTGAAAAGAAACCAGGACGGGAGGATTTGATAGTATTCCTGTCAAATCGTGGCAAACGTGCTCAGCGCGTTGCGGCAGCAGCTGCTGATCTGGGCTATAATGGGTAAATTTTGTCCTCTTAAACATGTTGTCCTTATGGGTTGTGTGCAAACTTACTGTTATGTCAGAATTCCCAGGCTTAGACGCACATAGCCTGCTCAATCTCACTTTGGTGGTGTTGGTAATTGATGCAGGTGTTGTATTTTAAAGGGCGGTTTCCAGGGCTTACGTGCAAATTCTTCTCCTAATGCGGAACATGTACATTATATAAGCAGGTATTTGATTGAGCAAGTATTATGAAACTAGTAGGTGATGAAATGTTGTGCACCAACTTCTATATCGATCTGTCATTCCTGGCTATTGGTGATGCAGGGATGCGGTTGCCCTGTTGCTCCAGAACAAGGAAGCCATGGCAGATGACAAGAATGTGGGAGCAAATACACCGTGGTTGATTGACCTGCGTAGGCACGATGAACGAGCTTTGTATGGGCACATCAAGGGGTCTTTGCACATTCGAGGTGCGAACAGTCCTCTCTCCACTAGGACTTAGAAAATACCGTGTTTTGTTTGGATTCTCTAGAGACTGCTACTGCATCTGCCTCTGTAACAAAATAAGAGATTCTTTTCTTAAATGTGATAGCCTAAGTATGCGTATGACCTATAAGCATATGGCCGCGCAGTGGAGGAGTGGCCAAAGGCATTAGCGAAAGATCCTGCACCATACGAGAAGCAGTATCATAAACCCAAGATTGGCACTGACGACATTGTCATCCTCCACGGTAAGTTCTTAGATTGTTTGAGGTCTATTTATAATTTAATTTTTATTTTATTCCTTGAGCTATGTTTTTAGTGCTGCAGTAAGCAATGCCTTTTCTCTTTTTTATTCTTCGGGTTTTCAATCCCTACTTCTTATCGAGGCTGTTGCCGTTATACTCTTATGTGATCTTTCTGCTGCTATTCTTTACCTTGGAGAGGTCCCTCCTGCTTGTGCAGAGCTATCTTTCATTTTTTCAAATTTTTTTGGTGATGAAGGGCCTCATTATGCGAACGAAGTTCTCAATCCTTGCATTAAATTTTCCTTTTAAACTTGAATTTCGGATTACACAGGTAGATCAAACAGGCGTGCTTCATGGGCAGCTTATGTAGCTCAAGACGCTGGTTTTAAACGGTACTACTGATACAATCTTCTTTATGTGTTTTTTGGAGCTTGCAAGGCATCATTGTTTATTGTCATTTTGCATTGCCATTGTTCATCATATGCCAGCATCCCAATAACTTCTTACGTTGGATACTAGTAAAGAATTGTCCCTCTGATGAAGCAATTTCTACCTGTTATTGTAATCACTTGTAAAGACCTCTTTACTTAACCCCTAGATTCTCATATCAATATATTTCTACAGGTGTTATGTTTACGAAGAGGGCACTTACGGATGGCGCTTGGATCCCACAGTGCTACCCTATGACAGCTATGAACTGGTAAGCTCGTTGATTACTTCGTAATTAAGCTTACTTTTTTCTCTAAATTGAGCTCCAAATTTACAAGGGACAGTTCCAAACGACCATCTTAAATGTCCTGTCTATTAATTTATGCTAATCTACGAACAAGCTGCTTCCTACACATTGCTAAGTTGCAAGTTGTCTTGTTGGCAGGGAGATGTGCCCCCAGAGCCTGTCCAATTTGAGTTGGAGTGGGTAAATTTTGAAGCTGCGCAGTTGGAGCTGAAGCACTTAGGACTACTGTAATGTAGATAGTATACAGTACTGCACCGGGAACAGTTCCTTACGATGAAATGAGCATGTGTTTAGGGTTGTGTTGGTATTTAACTAAGGCGGAGGTTCAAGAGTAGTTGTTCCTGCGCCTCCTTTCTGCGCTGAGACATTAAGGATGTCTGCTCTTTTGCTCTTTTTGGCCTGTTCAAATTTTGTCGAAAGGGCAATAGAGTCATGATTTTATTTCCATTGCAGTGGAATCACTGTAATGCAGAATAGTCTTCAATGAATGCCTGAAAATGTCATTTCAAACTGTGGAATTTTACCCTAGCCAATCCCCTGACATATCCTGCTTTTTGTACTTGCACAAAATTGAAAGTCGATATGGGTTGTATAAAATAATCTCTTCTCTGGGTTTAAGGTTTAGAGTCTCTTATCTTTCTTGGTTGTATACCACTTAGTGCTGTTGGAAGACTTTGCACCTCATATTCACATTTGAGCCTCTTAGTACTATGCAGATCTAGTTTATCCTACAGAACCTCAACTTTCTGTGAAAGTCAATGTGCTTGTGGTACAGAGATTGAACATAACTGAAAAAAGTATCTAAAATATCTGAAAGATTTAAATTTTAATGAATATCTGAAAGATTTAAATTTTAATGAATTTAGAAATTGAAGAAATTGTTTTTTATTTTATTTTTTTGGTAAAAACCACTTTATTAGGGGACAACATTAATCATGTCATGTAGAAAAAATAATGCATTCCACTTCATTTTTTTTTAATTTTTTTTTCATGGCATTTTTGTTGATTTTTCTAATTACAAAGTCAACCAAAAAGAGTTTCTTAATTTCAACCAATTACAAGTTTTGAGAGTTGTAGTCTCTTACCTACTTTCTAAATATAAAGATTTTCTAGGCCATGTCAAGCTTTTTAAGTTGTAAGGTAAGATCAAACTTGTAATTAAGGTTTGTAGCAACATTGAAAGCATTTTCAAGCATTCTACATGTATCAAATAAATGCACAACACAATCATTCAAGATTTTTGAGTTATGAACATAATATAATAATTATAACTTTTAAAACAAATAATAAACTAATATTTCTACAAGATGCTATCAAAAAAGTACTCTATCACTACTTATTAATTAAACTAGTTGTTGATTGCTTCATTAATCAACATACCATTCTAATAGAATCAAATTGTGTCAATTCATGTGTTCTTTAGGAAGTATTGGGATCACTTCTTCTATTGCTTTGTAGTTTTCTTGTGATATGAGTGTATTATATTCAACAAAATTAAAAAGCAATATGTAATTTGTAATATTGTAGGATTCAAGAACATTTATTATTCAATTATTATAGCAAACAATATTAATATTTCTAGCAAAAAATAATTTTATCTTTGAAATAAAATTTTAGTATTGATAATTTGTATCAATATTGGAATATAATCTAGATTACACATTAGAAGCATTGATTTATAAATCATTAGTGAGAATAGACAAAGATGGAGTAATAAGGATGCATGATCAATTTTGAGACATGGATCAAGAGATTGTTGAAGTTGACATGGAATAAAAAGGCTCACACATTTGGAACATGAGTGTGTAACTAATAAATAGATTTTCAAAGAAGGTATTTTACTTAACACTTTTTTCATAGCATGTAGGATATTAACATTAAAAGCTATAATCAACTTTAATATAGCATGTGTAAAGAACATGTTTGAAATATTGGTTTAAATAATTTTAGATTTGTTTAAATGACATTCATAAAATAAATAAATAAAATAGAATTAAAAATTTTAGTATATATTATTATTTTTATTTATTAAGTTGAATTGTAGCAAGTATTTATGTATGTTCTAAAGAAAGGTTTGTTAAAGCAAAAAAATTACATGTATGTGAAATGCACTACAAATGTGGTGATTTTAATGTTTTATTTGCTTGTATTGTATTGCTTTATAGTTGGAAGGATTAATTTACAATAGAAAAAATAATAATATATTAAAAAAATTAGAAGTGCTTATTTTTCTTCTTTATAATTATTAAGATATGATATTGGTACAATTTTATCAAGAAAAATCAATGAATTATATATATATATATATATATATATATATATTGTTAAAAAAATATGATAAATTAAATTTTTTATTACTCAATGATTCTATATTAATTGATCAAATATTATAAATGCTACATAAAAAGAATATTTTGACAAATTACAAAAGTTTAATTGATTTTTAATTAAGCAATTTTTATTTTATGAAAAATCTTCCAAATTGTATTTTTAAGATCAAAACATTATTAGGACTTGATCTATATAAGTGCTCAAGTTTGACATTACTGCCAAATGAATTGAGCTATCTTATATCTTTGACTCAATTGGATCTATTTTGGTGCTCAAGCTTGACATCATTGCCAAATGAATTAGACAATCTTACATCTTTGACTAAACATCATCTATATAAGTACTTAAGTTTGATATTATTGCCAAATGAATAGAGAAACCTTACACATTTGGCTTAATTTAATCTTAATAGATACTTAAAATTGACATCATTGCCAAATGAATTAGGCAATCTTACATCTTTAAAATATATTTATCATTCTTTATGCTCAATATTAGAATCATTGCTAAATGAATTAGAAAACCTTATATATTTGATTGAACTTGATGTATCTTGGTACTCAAGTTTGACATCATTTTTAAATGAATTAGATAATTTTACATCTTTGACTCAATTTCATCTATCTTAGTACTCAAGGTTGATAATATTACCAAATGAATTTGGCAATCTTATATCTTTAACTATACTTGATCTAAAAAGATGCTTAAGAGTGACACCATTGCTAATTAATTTGGAAGAACTTGATCTAAATGAGTGCTTAAGTTTGACAACATTGCCAAATGAATTGGACAATCAAACATCTTTGATTCAATTTTATCTATTTTGGTATTCAAGCTTGATATCATTGCCAAATGAATTGAGCTATCTTACATCATTAATTCAATTTGATTTATATAAGTGCTTAAACTTAATATTATTTCCAAATAAATTAGATAATATTATATATTTTTAGTATATTTAATATAAATAAATACTAAAGTTTGACATTAATTTTAAAGAAGTTCATGACTTTACATCTTAGATTAAATTTGATATAGGAAGGTGCTTAAGTTTTTGATAATATTATTAAATAATTTTGGCAATCTTTTATGATTGATTCTATTTGATAAAAGAAGATACTCAAGTTTGAAATCAATGCCAATTAAATTAGGCAATCTTACATCTTTGATAATTCTTAATTTATATAGGTGCTCATGCTTGATATAAGTACCAAATAGATAGAACAACTTTGTTTCTTTAAATACAATAGAATAATTAAATATAATTTTTTTTCTTTTTAGAATATAAAAATTTGTAGTATCTCATATGTTTATTCATATGATTGAATGATATCTAATAAATATCTATATTTAAAAAAAACTATAATTTCATACTATAAAATCTTAAATTTTAAATATAATTAATTATCATCATTAAATTTGGATTTTATATTTTAATTCTTTTTAAAATATTAAAATTACATTACTTTAGATCTAGTCTATATTGCAATTGACATTGTTATTGCTTTTAATGCTTTCTAAGATGTGTCTAAGGTTGTTTATAATAAATATAATACAAAAGAAAGATAGCCTTTACTTGTGCTACTTATTTCTAATCAAACAATAAGATACTTATATGTAATCAAAATTTTCAATTGATTCACAAAAATAAGATGTCATTGGTAGTAAATTTATAATAGTAATTATACCAATTTAAGTATTTCCAATCTTTTTTAAAAATAAATTATGTAATTTATTAGAATTAATTTTAATATATTTATATATATATATATATATATATATATATATAAAGACTATCAATATTTATTTTAAACTTCTTTAAGATATTTTTATGATAAATAAGAAAAACAACCACTCTAATGTTATTTGATTATTTTGAGATTTTTAATATGTTATTTTATTTTTAATTTTTTTAATAATATTTAATAATATTTTAAATAAATTTCAAAGAATTTTATTCTTGTAAATATTTGGAGCTCTTATCAACCTTTTGTCTTTTTGATATTTCAATTAACTATTATTTTTGGTGATTTATAATATTTTTAATATTAAAAATAACATTTGGAATTTGGTTGTGGCATGTTAGATTTCTGTTATTACAAACTATATTGTCTAGCTTACCTCATGCATTGCTATAATATTATATGTATAAATATAACTATAGAAGGATATTTAAAACTTTTACATACAAAAGAGAATGTTGATTAAAACAAAAGATAGCATAATCATTCTAGACATAAAAAAATATTTTGAATAATAATATTTTTTTAAAGAACAAAAAAAAATAAAAAAACAAAAAAACAAAAAATACTTTTACATGTGGTCAAAAAGAAAAAAAAAAAGAAAAAAGAAACTCCATTGCATTAATTGGAATATTTTAAAGATGTCTATGGTTTTAAAAAGATTTTAAAGATTATATGTGTATATATATATATATATATATATATATATATATAATATTTTAAAAAAAGATTGAAAAGATATCATTTTATTATTTTTATTTTTACAAGTTATTATAAGATGCTTGAAAAATAAAAAATTATATGGCTACTATTACAATTTTATTAAATATAATTTTTATATACTTGTTAAATAAAATATTATCTATACTTGCATATATTTATTTTCAGTATTAGTAAAGAAAAAAGAATTATTATAATAAATTATCTTATTTAAGTTTTACTAAGAGCAATCAAAAGATAATTAGAAAAAGAACATAATATCATTATTGATAGTATATAATGGGATGGTGATATTTATAAGTATTATTAGACTATACAAATGAAAGAAATTTTATTTTTAAATCTTAAAAATGAGTAAAATTTTGGATCTAGTGTAGACAAAATCAGTAAATGGTATTAAAATATTATGGTCATATAATTAATAAAATAATTAGTAATAAGTATAGGGTGTTATTAGATTATTGATTTTGTTCATATAAAGCATATACACGATGAATAATGTGCAATATTTTTTGAGATTTGATAGTAGAATTATTAAATATAGCAACTGTCAAGGATGTAAGTTAGCAAGTTAGCAAAGAACTAAGGAGAAAAAATCAGAACCAAAATAATTTCAAAAACAAAGAACTGCATGGACAAGAACAAGAACTAGATCAAGAATAAGAAACTGGATTAATATCAAGAATAAGGCAACACTGTGGATTACTCCAAGACTTGTGTTGGCAAGACTAAGGTGCTTCTCAGTCTTGCCTCTTATTTATACTATGAGGCCTTATGTCCTATTGGGCCTTCGAAGAGTATCTTAGAATATTTTAGAAGCTTGAAGAAGATTTTGGAAGACTCTAAAAAGTCTACGGGAGATCTTAGAAGGTTGAAAAAGATTCTAGAAGGTTCTAGAATATTCTAAAAGATTCTAAAAAGCTATAGAAGGTTCTAGAAGACTACAGAAAGTTCTAGTAGTAGCTTAAAGTATGTCCGTGACATCATCTTTCCTTCTAGCAACGAGTTTCACAAGGAGCCGAAGCAATTTGATAATCAAATTATATGCGTAAAAATTTTAAAATTCGTCGGAGTAGAGAAGTAATATATTCCGTCTTTTGTGCGTTGGTTATCGGTTCAACAAGACCCTTGAGATGGCGTCGATGACCTCTAGATATAATCTATGTTAGACCAACATCCCATCCAAGAATTTGTTCTTTGTTGCAACCTTCAAAACATCCTCCAAACATAATTTCTGGTCCACCTAGAATCACCCTTCCAACTTTGAGGAGTATTACCAAAGCTCGGGCATTTGAATCAAGATTTTTGTGATGAGGCCGTATCTCCAAAGACTCCAAGTAAGGGCCTTACTTGACGTTGGAATACTCCTTCTTCATCTTATCCATGTTCTTCAAACCTAGCAGATTGTGAAAGTTGCAATGATTTCTTAGCTGCTTGTATGCCAGAAGAGTCTTCTGACTGTTGTTCTTGCAATTCCTTTGAAACATGAAGATTTGACATTATAACTAATAAGCTTCTAGCAAGATCTATTCTATCCTAGGAAAATACAAGTGCAGGTCTTGGCGAGGCTCTTCCCTTTTTATAGTCGTCTTTTGTTGTTAATAGGAAGCGTCATTTAGAAGCCAAGAGATATTATTGTCCATGAAATCTTCAATGACGATTGAATCTAGTTTTTTTAGGATATTATTGATAGAATTGGCAAACCTTCTTAGGTGCATTCTTAAAGTTATCTGAGGGTTCCCATGTTCTTTCGCTAATTCCATAGCCCTTCCAATGGATGAAGTATTCTAATTATCCATGTCTTATATGTGAATCCAATATTTCATCCATCTCGTATTCAATCTCTTGATTGACTTCAACTGGAGCTGGTGGTGGAATAATTCTTCCAACAATATTTGATTTATAATAGGTTTCTAAAAACGAGACATGAAAGACTAGATGAATGTGCATGCTACTTGGTAGTTCAAGACGAAAATTTATTGGATTTACTTAGTGTAGAATTGTAAAAGGTCCAAGTCTTTGATAGTCTAATTTTTGTGATGGTCGATTTATTTGTATATTTTGTCGAAGTAACCAGACACAATCTCCTACTTTGAAATTTGGTTGGTTCTTACAATGAATGTCTGCATAGTCTTTATATCGATCTTGGGCTATTTGTAATTGAAATTTCAATTCTTCATAGATGGTTATTAAATAAGTAGTTTGATTCTCTGCAGCAAGGCTTCCCACATCTTCAATTTGGAATGGATCTGGTCGAAGGTGGTATCCATAGTTTGAGAAGAATGGAGTTTGCTTTGTTGAAGAATGTTTGGAGTTATTGTATGCAACCTCAGCCAGTAGTAGAAAGTCCGTCCAATCATCTTGTTGATAATTTATATTGGAACAAAGATATTGTTATAAGATCTGATTCACTCGTTCTATTTGACCATCAATTTGAGGATGATAAGCGGATGAGAGGTTGATCTTGACCTTTAAAAGCCGAAATAATCATTTCCAAAAGTTTGATACAAATTGTGGTCCTCAATCTGAAATAATATCAATTAGAAGGCCATGTATTCGGTAAATATTATCAATAAAAAGCTTGGCTATTTCCTCCTCGGAAATAGTCTTGTTGCACAGGATAAAGTGTCGTATCTTGGTAAGACGATCTACCACCACAAAAATTGAATCTTTTCCATTTGAAATTGGGAGGTCTGTAATGAAGTCCATAGATAACGATTGCCATGGGCCCTTAGGAACTGGAAGGGGTTGCAGAAGTCCATATGATTGGAGTCTTGGAATCTTTGTTCGCGCACAAATTTCACATGATTGGATGAACTCTTTCACCAATTTCCACATTTGACGCCACCAATATTCTCTTGATATCAATTCCAAGGTCTTATTGAAGCCAAAGTGTCCAACTGCTGGAAGATCATGTCGAGCTTGAAGGATTTGAAGTCTTGTAGGTCCTGGAGGAACATATAGGAGATTCTTGAAGTATAACAATCCATCTTCCAATTTGAAATTATTGTCTTCTTTCACATGTGTATTTTTTAAATATTGTTGGATGTTCTTTATAAATGGATTTGTCTTCATTACTTTCTGGATTTCTATCTTGAGAATTGTATCTGTATAGGTAGATATCGTCGATGTCTTTAATTGCAAATTGGACGGCTTCAACATGATTGATTTTTGTTGATCTAATACAATGTCTCCTATTCTTGGTGTAAGATATGATCGTCAAGAAAGGGCATGTGGTTTTCCTTGAAGTTTTCCTGGATAATATGTAATTACAAAATCAAATCAAGATAATGACATACTCCATCGTGCTTCTCAACGATTTAGAACTTGAGCACTCATAAAATATTCCAAGTTTTTGTGGTCGATATATATCATCATCTTGTGTTGAGCTCCTTCCAACAAATAGTGCCATTCTTCAAAAGCATCAACAATTGCCAATAATTCTTTGTCATGGATCTTATAATTAATCTGTGCAGCTGAAAATTTTCAAGAGCAGAATGCTACTAGATGTAATTGACCATCATCACCAGTTTGAGAGAATATAGATCCCAATACAAAATCTAAGGCATCTGTTTCCAAAATAAATGGTTTTGTTGGATCTGCATGGACAAGTATAGGAGCAGAGATAAAAGATTCTTTTAGCTTCTTAAATGCTTCTTCAACCTTATCATCCCAAATAAATTTGTCTTTGCCTGTAAGTCGCGTTAATGGAGCTGCAATCTTGGAATAATCTTTAATAAAGATTTTGTAAAAATTTGTAAATCCCAAGAAACATTGTACATCTCTAATTGATGACAGTTATTTCTACTCTATAATAGTTTGTATCTTCTTTAGATCCATGGAAATCCTATATTTTAAAGCAATATATTTAAAAAATTCAACTGATGGTTGGTGGAAAGAGTATTTCTCCAATTTGGCATATAATCCACTTTCTCGTAGTTTCTTTAATATCTTCCATACATGATATTCATGCTCTTCTTCATTCTTAGAAAAGATCAAGATATCATCCAAGTAGATGATTACAAAGTCGTCTAAGTATTCTCGTAAGATATCATTCATCATATGTTGGAAGACTACAGGTGCATTTATAAGTCCAAAAGGCATAACATTGTACTCAAAATGTCCATACCTTGTGCGGAATGTTGTCTTCCATTGATCTCCTTTCTTAATCTTGACTAGATTGTAGGCGCCTCTCAAATCAATCTTTATAAAAATCTTTGCTTGTCCTAATTATTCCAATAATCCTGAGATTAATGGTAATGGATAGCAATTTTTTATAGTTACCTTGTTCAGACTTCGATAGTCAACACACATACGTAAGGAACCATCTTTCTATTTCACAAATAATATAGAAGCTCCAGCAGGTGATTTTGAATGTCGAATAAAATTCTTAGCTAAATTTTCATCAATATATTCTCGTAAGGCTGTAAGCTCCGTTTGTGATAGATTATAAATCAGACCAAATGGAGGTTGAGCTCCATCTTGTAATTCGATTGCACAATCATAAGAACGATGTTCGGATAATATGTGTGTTTTTTTCTTTTCAAATACATCTTCCAGGTCGTGATATTGATTAGAAATTTCTTGCTTTAGTTGCTCCGTTTGATCTTTCATTAGGATAGCATACAATGCAAATGCATCTCTTTTTTTTGCTGCTTGCATAAATGCTTTAGCTTTAAGGAATAGAGCAGTACCTCGTTTCTTCTTTTGATGTGTGGATCTTGAGGAAATCTTTCGCATACTCCAATCAATATCAGAATTATGTAGCTCAAACTAAGGAAGTCCAATGACAATAGGATTTGTCGGACATCTAATGATGTTGAAAACAATTTGTGATATTTGATCTCCTAGTATCACTTTCAACAGTTGGATTTCTTTGACAACATCTCCTGATGCAAGGTTTCATCCATCAATGACTTCAACTAGTGCAGGATGGATCTTCTTTACAAGTAGTAGATTGTACTTGGTTGCAAAATCCTTATCCATGGAGCATGCTGAGGCTCCAGTATCTAAAAGGGCTTTAGCAGAAATTTCTTGTTTCAAGGTTCTCATATATACAAGAAGTATAAAACAAGATGTTGGATCCGGAGGTAAAAAGAGATCTTTTTCTGGTACTTTAGATTTGGGAGTGTCCAACTGCAAGGTCCCTACTGTGATTGGACATCTTCGTTTTCTGACCTTTCTAATTTGGATATTATACCTCATGTCTTGAATTCTCTAGACTTATTTGGACAATTTGCTGCCTTATGATTGGATCTTCCACAATATAGGCATAAATTCTCTTGTCGACGTCTAGTCTTTTTCGCTAGTGTTAATGGCTTGAATTGAGCCGTATCAATCTACATAGGTTCAAGATATGTTAATGGCTTTTTCAATACTCTTGAAGATGTAGCAGTCGTACTTTGATAGGTTTGCTGAAAATTGATCGCCTTTCTTGTCGTAGTTCAAATAAGCGATTGTCACAAGTAATAGCTTGAGCTATGAGTTCCTCTAAGCTTTCAACTCTTAGTATCGTGATCAATAAATTCTTTACATCATCCTTTAGGCCATAACAAAATTGAGTCATAAAAGCCTTATCATTCCAATCAAGATCACAAGTAAGTTGTTGAAATTCTGCAGCATAAATTGTAGCTGAACGTTGCCCTTGTGGTAGATTTTGGATCTTCCTCTCTGCCACTCTTTCTCGATCACTATCTCCAAATATAGCAATAAATCTTTTTATAAAAGCTTCTAAACTATATAGGATTGGAGAATTCCAATAGTAGCACAAACCATGATCGAGCACTTCTTGATAAAAGAGTGCCCACAAAAGCAACTTGAGTGAATCCATCCAGGTAACGAGATGGATATAGTCGTAAGTAAAGTCACACTTGTTGTACAAACCCTCGAAAGTTGGATCTTGTTCCATCAAACTTGTCAGGCATACTAGCTTTTGGCTCTTTTATGACAACCCTTGGAACTTCTAGAGAAGTTGTGTGCATAGCTTGTTTATTGCTTGCTTCTCTTAATCAAATAATTTCTTATTGTAAGTTATAAATCTCTCGCTTAGTTTCTTCAGATACTTGCTCTATTTTCAATTCTTTTCTTGAATTGCAGAAGAATGTCATTTCTTCTCGTATTGTATCTAATAGGGCTCGAAGATCTGCAAGTGTTGCCACTTTATTCTCTATTTGTGAGGATGCACCTCTATTAACCTGATCTATTTCTATCTTTAAAAAAAAAAAAATCGATAAGCCGTTAGTATTTTCTATACTAAAAAGAATATTTTGAGACAATTAGTTTAGAAGAGGGTAATCCGCAACCTCTAAAATGTAGTGATATAACTTAAGAAAGGGGTAATCCACTCTTTCCAAAGAAAAATCAACTACAACAAGTAAACATATCAGTCTAGAGGGGGGTAGTCCGCACTCCTCTAGAACGCAATAGTATCTTGAAGAGGGGTAATCCACTCTCTATCAAGAGATCTAAGCTCTGATATGATTATATAAGCAGTCTTGCCAAACTGTCAAGGATGCAAGTTAGCAAGTTATCAAAGAATTAAGGAGAAAAAATCAAAACCAGTTGAACTTCAAGAACAAAGAACTAGATGGATAAGAACAAGAACTAGATCAAGAATAAGAAATTGGATTAATATCAAGAATAAGGCAACACTCTAGATTACTCCAAGACTTGTGTTGGCAAGACTGAGGTGCTTCTCAATCTTGCCTCTTATTTATACTATGAGGCCTTATGTCCTATTGGACCTTCTAAGAGTATCTTAGAATATTCTAGAAATTAAAATTAAAATATTTTGGTAGAAAAAATCAAAATAAAAATATAAAAATATAAAAGTAAAATAATCTATAATATAAATGGATTTATTAGAGCACAATAAATCAAGCTATCAAAAATAGTAAAATAAAATATTTTACCAAATATTTTTAATTTATAAACTTATAAGAATAATAAATAAAAATAAGTAATTAATATTCTATTATAAAATATAAAAATATTATTTTTAATATAAAAATTTATTAATTAATTTTAGAATAATTTAAATTAAAAATATTATATATAATCAAATTAGAAATTGGTAAGATCATTTGTTAAAATATATTATATAAAGTCATAAGAGGCTTATTATTATAATTTCTAGATTTAAATACATATGGCATCAAAAATACATAAAAATATTAAAATTTCACTTTATTAAAATTAAAAGATTAAATTATAGGTGTAATAAATTTTTTTAAATTCAAAAGATAATAAGTTTATAAAAAATATATGAGAAAAAAAATAGAGAATAAACTTATTAATATATTAAAATAAACTTTAATGACTTAAAAGTTGAAAAAATATATTTTTTTTTAGGTTTTTTTTTTTTTTTTTTTTTTTTTGCTAAAATAATGTGTATTTATAAAGTGTGTTGGAAGAAAGAATATTACAAATATGGACCAAAAATCAAGAAAAAAAATTGGAATATAATGTGGATTATACATTAATTATATTAATTCATAAATCATAGGTAAAAATAGGCAAAAATGGTTAATAGATTATTGAAGTTGATATAGAATATAAAAGCATGCAACTTTAGAATATAAGTATACATCCAACTAATATTTTTTCAAAGAGGGTGATTTATTTGACACTTATTTATATAACATGTATAAAATTAACAATAAAAATTAAATATATAATATTTTAATATCAAATCAATTAAAATAGTATAGTTATTTTTGTATATTTTAAAGTAATATTTATAAAAATAAAAAATTATTTGTATATTAGATATACTACATATGTGATAATTTTGATCTTTCATTTGCTTTTATTGTATTGTTGAAAGAATCAATTTAAAGTGGTCAAAATATGAATATATTTGATAAAATTGGAAATAGTTTTTTTTCTTCTTTGCAACTGTTAAACAATAATATTGATACAATGCAAAGCCATAAAGAGAAGCTAATGAAATATCAAACACTTTTTTTATGTATGTTCTCTTATCTTTGACTTGACACTATGTCATGACTATTTGAGCTGATTTATATGTTTGAAGCAAAGATGGATTCAATACCTCTCATGAATGGAATTAAGTGTTGTGCATGGATTATTGTTGGAGCATCTTTTTTTTACACATCTTTTTAATGTTTTCTATTGTTGTCAAAATGGTAAGACAAAAACTGATGTCTATTTTTCATTGTGAAAATTGTACACTTGTTTCACCTATTTTGGATTGAACACCATAGAACAAGTATAGAAATTGTAATTTTCAATGGGTTCTTAATTTCATCTGGACAAATGGTTGCTCAATCTGGTATAGAGCAAAAACAAGTTGATCAAAGAATTATCAAAAGTGCCTTTGAACTTTTCATTTTTTTTTACTACAAATTATGTATGATGCATCAGGTGTGAGATTGCAAGGTCTATCAATAGGCTAAGGTTTAATCTTTTACTATGTTTTGTTTTGCCTACCAAAGATAATAAACAATTGAAAAGTTAACCATTACAGCTCCTTCCCATTTTATAATCAATGATTTGAATCTTATGAGTAGTTATCAGAGGATTCTATCACCCTGTTGGCTTAAGAATGTATCTACCTGCTACACACTTAGCTTCTTTTACAATTTGAATCATCATTTTTTCAAGTAGCTATATACTAAATAAGGTCCGTTTGGTGTATCAACTTTGCAAGTATTGAATCAAGGTGTGTTCAAGCTCCCTCTCAAGCACCTTCTTTCAAGTTCAAAACCACTAAAAGAATGAATTTGAAAGAAGTTCATTAGTCATATTAAAATATTTATAAATAAATAAATAATTAAATTACTTATTTTAAAATTATAATTGTAATAGTCATGGATCACCAATTTTATGCTTGCTATACATAACAAATTTTGAAATATTTCTAAGAGCATATTATCATACTTCAAAATATCTTGTAATTAATTAGCAAATATATCCATGTTTTAAATTAATAATTTGTATGTGATCTAGATCAAATTAAAAGTGTCTTTATTTTTCTTAATTTAATCATTCTAAAATATATATATTTATTAGTTTTGAATATAAATATTGATTATATATATTATTAAAAATTATATATTTTTTGTTTTAAATTGATCCAAAAAAATGATTTAGATGTTGTATAAGTCTTTCAAAAATATTTCATATTAGTATAAAAAAAGTTGAACTAAAATTTAAAAATAAAAATAAAAATAAAAACAAAAATATCTTTAAATTCTATTATTATTTTTATTTTTATTACTTAAAAATTACTATTTATTCACTTAAATTTTAAAAAAATTAATATTATTTTAGTATTTTTTTTAAATATACTAATTATATTCAAATATATCAATTCAAATTTTGATTTTGAAAGAGATTGAAATATATAATTACATATTAAATTTCTAAATATTATTGGTATTTTAATATCTATATGAATAGATTGTAGAAAGCATTAATTGATCTTCAAATGGACAGAAGTCTATATGGTGTGGTATTATGGTTTGGCTATCTAATGAAAATATTATACATATATATTTAAAATATAATTTACTACACAGCAAAATGAGAGCCATATCAATGAATTTTTATTAGTTATAAAATGTGGTTAGATTATTATTTTAAAAGGAGTTTGTTTAAAAAAAATATTATTGAGATTTATAAAAAAAAAATTAATAATTACTTTTGAAGTTGATTTTATATTGATAATAATTTTTATATATTTTGAGTCATCTTTATTAGACATTGGTAATCCTTGAAATCTTGTTTTATTTCTTTTATTTGATATTTAGGATACATACTATATATATCTTATTAGAAAAAGGATTAAAAAGAAATCTTAATATTAAAAAGAATAGTTAGGCCATCTATATAGATGAATGGAAATAGATGATAGAAATCTCTATTCCTATTGGCCAAAAGTAATGCCCAATGGACTTCAAGGAGGCTGCCCAAGGTCTTATTAGGAATCAAGATTTTTTTCTTGAAGGTATTTGAACATCAAAGATTAGGATCACCAAGTTTAGATTTTTGACTATGATTTTGGTATAAAAATTAAGTAATTTGGAGTTTTTATAAAGGAGATATAGGTACTCAAAATTAAGGTGTCAAATTTGTACCTATTGTCATTCTTTGGAATATAACTTACGCGTATAGAAAGAAATAAAGGATTAGCAATTAGAATTTGAGAGAAAACTTTCTTGGCTATGCTTAAAAAATTTGGCTTGATGAATTTTGAACCAAGATGAAGGAGATATTGGGAGTTGAAATTAGCGCTTGCAATCTAAAGGTAGTAAGTGATCCACTTAATTAGTGATTTTGTTTTGAGTTATATCTTAAGCAATTTGATAAGGTTTTGGCTCAAAATTTTTAAGTGTGTATATTTTCATGTTGCAAAACTATATACAAAAATTTATAGTATTAAGATTTTGGATTTTAGATATATAACAAAAATAATGGTCAAGTATTTATTAACTAGGGTTTTAAGCACCTTCTAGGATTTTTGAGATATCAGACAATCAAAAGCAAATCTACAATTGAATTTTCTTATAGTAAAGCTTAAAGGTATAAGCTACACTTTGGAGAAATTTGATAAAAATTGAATAATTAGATCAAGAGTTATTTGATTCTAAAATTCAAGAAGAAATCAATCTTTTGCAAGTAAATGAGGTATTAAAGGATTTTGTTATAATTTGAGTATTTTTTGCAAATTAAAGAATTCTTTTTAGAGCCAAGACTTTATGGAGGTGAAAAATTAGATATATAGAGGTATAATAAAATTTTGATATAAAAATGAGATTTTGAAAGGAGATTATGGATTTTTTTAGAAATTATTGAGAATCTAACTTACCAATAATTGGTTAGTTGTGATTTTATATTAAAAAGGATATTAAAGATTTTTTATATACCATAAAAAAAATTTATGTACAAATCTATTTAAATATAAGAGATTATTAATAATATAATATTTTTTTATAATATTATTATATCTATTTATCTTTCTTATTTAGGACAAATCACTTATTAGAATCTTATCAATAAGTTACAAGTAAATTTTTCACAACTAAGTATTCAATGTATTCTCAAATTAAAAATTATGCCACACAAAAATGGACGTCAATAACTTTATTATTTACAACTCATTACAAGACATTGCAATTAAACTTATATTCAAATTTTAAAAAAAAAACAAAACAAAAATCTAATTCATATTATATACTAGGAATTTAAAATAATTCTCAAAATTTCAAATCACCAAGAGCAAAATAATTGGAAGAAGTAGATATGCAAATAAGGTGTGATATAAAATTCTAACAAGGAATACATATCAAAGAGAGATCAAATATATCAATAATGGGGGCAGTAATAAATGCGCAACAATAGGAAGTTGAAGATTTTAAGGAAAAGAAAGCACAAGAAATAGGGCAACAATAGCAAGGAATTTTATTGAGATAAATCCTAACTTTAACAACATTATATGGTAAAAATATGAGGCAATAGAGAAAAATAGAAAGGAGCTAATCTAAGCAAATAAGAATAGTATATCTGAAAAAATAATATTAAAATTAGGTGTTCAAAATATTATAGCAAACAAATCAATGGCAAAGAAAGTTAATCCACTAGCTTTACCACTACCATTTGATTGTGAAGAAAAGGTGAGTAGAGCATCTATGCAACCAAATTTGAGGGATCCTAAGAAGATAAGACATACATTTACAAATATTATGTTAAATGGATTAAAGATTGGATGTGAAGGATTTTGACTTATCAAATAAATGTCTTAAATATTTTTATTTGTTATTGTAAAATTATCCCTTATCCTTGCAACATTCTCAATTGGTACTCAAAGAATAAACTTTGGCTAGTATGTACTATCATAGTGATTTATTTCTATTCAATTTTAGTTACCAAAATTTGGAGGTTCTTATTTTAAAAGAGTTTGCTATTTTTTTAATATCTTCCTAAAGATATGATTCTAATATTACTATTCTTTATCTAAGTTTTAAAATCTAATATGAATTATATTCTATATCACAAAGGATTTAGATTAAAATTTTAAATATCTTTGATTTTTTTAAGATTATTTTTATAAAACTTTTAAATCATTCCATGTAATATAGATGGCCAAATAATTTAAGATTTTCTATTAATACCAAATAGTTGAATATTAAATATAAATTATCTAAAAATTTATATTTGAGATCTTTTCATAGGTTAGTCCAAATTTTATAAGTTTGCTGCCATATCTTTATCCTTGATGGATTTGGTTGTCCAATATATGTTTTTAAATACTATCAATTTTAATCTTTAAAGTTTATATTTGGTAGACTTTGTAACTAAGAAAAATTATAAAATTGGATCTTCTAAACAGGATGGTTTTTAACATCCATTTGATTGATAAGGCATTTAATATTATTTTTAGATTTGATGACTTTAAATCTTTATTAGAAATAGATTCACTTCTTATAACCTATAATGTTCTTGCATGTGTATTATTATTATTTTTTAATCATAAAAAATCTTAATAATACATATTATAATTTTAATGGTTTCAAAAAGAGCCATTCCATATTACAATTAAAGAAACTATAAAAACTAAGATAATATGTTTAATTATCTAGATTTGAATTACTAGATTTGATCTTACAAAATATTAAAATTTAATTTTTTTTGTATAATTTAAATTTAAAAACTTATTATTGATTCTTATATCAACTTGAATGCTAAAAAAATTTCTAAAAGATTTGCTAATATCTCTTGTATTTTTCTATTTTTTAAATTTTTTCTAACAATCAAAGTCTATTATTTTTAAAACATCAAAGAGTTGTACACTTTTTTTAAATTATTTTGATATCTAATGCTCTTATACAGCTAGTAATATTATCAACTACTACAATAATATTTTATTTTATGCTTTTTATGAAGATGGTTGAATTATTAATATATTGATTGGTGATTGATTTTTGATTAAATATCTACTAGGATAATAGATATTTAATTTTCTTGTAGTTTTTAATCTATTCTTTTAAATACAAAATCATTTAGATATCAAATAATAGCCTTTGAAGAAAATAATCTAAAAAATTGATAGTAACTTCTCTTAATGACTTACATAGATTGTGTATTATATTTTCTTATAAAAGAGTTTATCTTAATTTTTAAATCTTAAAAGATTTTTTATAATAAAATAAAATATTAATTATTTTTATTTTTTATTTTATTTTTTCAATAATTTGATTAAATTTAAAGTATATATAAGTTAAATAGATCAATAAATAGATAGATAGAAATTAAACTTTTTTTAAGACAATACGTATTTTTTAATAGAATATTTGAAAAATAAAATAATTTTTTGATAATAATTATTAAAAGAATTAAAATTTTAATATTAAATAATTAATCTTATATCAAGAAATATCAAAAAAATATTATATAAATTTAATATTAAATTACATAAATATATTTTAAAAATACATAATAAATAAAAAAATAAATTAACATGTATTTATTATAAAAAATATTTTTTTGAAATAAAAAATATTTATCAAATATTTAAAAGAATATTTTTATTTATAAAAAATTATTATTATTGATATTAGTATACCTATTATCTAGTTTTATTATATACAATCATAGATATAAGGAATTTCAACCATTTAGCATTGATGTCATATTTGAGCATCTTTAAATTTTAAGTGTAATTAAAGATGTAAGGTTTTCTAATATATTTTGTAATAATATCAAGTCTAAGCATACATAAAAAATAATTGAATTTAAAGATGTAATATTACCTACTTCAATTGGTAATAATATCAAGCTTAAGTAATTATTAGATTTTGGTGTAGTTTAAGATATAATATATTTTTATTTAATTATTATTTATTTTAAGCTCAAATTTATAAAAAATTTAAGTATATCCAAAGATATCATAAATTTTATATTTGAAAATAAATAAATTAGTTATATTTAATTTTTCTATTATATTTAAAGAACAAAATGGTCTTATCCATTTGATACTTATACTAAGTTTAAGCATCTATATAAATTAAGAGTTAATAAAGATGTAAGATTGCCCAATTTGATTGGTTATGATTTTGAGCTTGACCACCGTCTTATATTAAGTAGAATTAAAGATATAAGATTGCAAAATTCATTTAACACTCATTTAAACTTAAGCATCTTCTCACATTAAATTTAGTCTAAGATGAAAGATTCTTAATTCCTTTGAATTTAATATCAAACTTCAACACCTATTTATACTAAGTCTAGTTAGAGATGTAAGGTTGTTCAATCCATTTGAGGATGATTTCAGATTTGAGCACTTATGTAGATCAAATTAAATCAAAGATATAAGGTTATCCAATTCATTTGGCAAATGGTATCAAGCTTGAGTGCCAAGATAGATTAATTTGAGTCAAAGATGTAAGATTGCCTAATTCCTTTGGCAATAATATCAAGCTTAAGTACCTATATAAATTAAGTTAAGTCAAAGATGTAAGATTATCTAATTTATTTGGCAATAATGTCAAATGTAATTATCCGTTCAAAACATGTTTAGTCAAAGATGTAAGATTTTCAAATACATTTGGCAATGATATCAAAGCTTGAACACTTATCAATAATAAATAAAGTCAATAACATAAGATTACTTCATCTACTTGGCAAAGATTGTAAGCTTAAGTCAATAAAAATTTAAGTGTATTTATATGTGTAAAGTTCTTTTTTATATTGTAAGATCTTATTTTTGAATACTTTATGATTTTAAATGTAGTCAATAAAGTAAAATTTTCTAATCCTTTTAGTAGAAATATCAAAATTAAAAAATTACATAAATTAACAAAATCAATGATTTGATAATATCTAATTCATTCAGCAATAATATCAAATTTAAGCACCTTATTAGATTAAGTTCAATAAACAAAAAATATAAATTGATTTGGAAATGATATCAATTTTAAACACTTGTTTAGAAGAAGTTTAATCAAAGATAAAAGGTTGTCTAATTTATGTAATGATGTCAACCTTAAACACCCATTTAAAAGAAGTTCAATAAAAAATATAAGGTTGTTCAATTTATTTGGCAATGATGTCAACCTTGAATACAAAGATAGATTAAATTTAGTCAAATGTATGAGGTTGCCTAATTCATATCAAATTTGAGCACCCATTTAGATTAAGTTTTATCAAAGATGTAACATTGCCTAATTCATTTAGCAATGATATCAACCTTGAGTATCTATATAAATCAAATTGAATTAAAGATGTAAAGTTGTCCAATTTATTTATCAATAATGTCAAATTTGAATACCTATTAAAATTAAATTTAATCAAAGATGAAAGATTGCTCAATTCATTTGGAAATAATGTGAATCTTAAATACTTGTATAAATCAAGTTGAATCAAAGATGTAAGATTGCTCAATTCATTTGACAATGATGTCAAACTTAAGCAACCATTGACATTAAGTTTAGTCAAAGATATAAGATTGCTAAATTTATTTGGCAATAATATCAATCTTGATTACTTATATAAATCAATTTTAATCAAATATATAAGGTTGCCCAATTCATTTGGCAATGATGTCAACCTTGAGCATTAAGATAAATCAAATATAGTCAAAGATGTAAAATTGCCATTTAATTTGGCAATAAAAATAAAATTGAGTACACATTGAAATTAAGTTTAGTCAAAGACTAGAAATTGCTCAATTCATTTAGAAATAATATCAATCTTAATCACTTATATAGATCAACTTCAATCAAATGTGTAAGGTTGCTTAAATTATCAAATTAAAAATTAAATTTTATAAGGATCAAAGAAGATTTTTTATATATTTTTAGGATTTTATAATAACATAATTCTTTTATGACTAAATCACTTTTGGTAATATTTTTTAATAGCTCATCTATCATGATATAGGATTTATTGGCAAAAATATCATAAAAAAATTATTTTAATTTTACCACAACATATTTAAACTTTATAATAAAATAGTAAATATTTTATTTTTTAAAATATAAATAAAAAAAATACAAAATATAATTATTTTTATGATTGTTATAAAAGTTAATATTCTAAATTTCTATCAAATAATATCATATTAAGAATATGTTTATTTGATTTTTATTTGATATGTGATTCAACTTTAAAAAATTTATAAAAAATCTCAATCTCTTTCTTTAATTTTTATTTTACTTTTAAAAAATAACAATAATCTTAAAAGTATTTAAAGATTGATTTAATATGATTTAATATTATTTTATCTTTACAAATTATAATAGATGCCTATATTATTTAGGAAAATAAAAGAATGTAGAAGTAAGTAAAAAAATATTAAGTAGATAATATCTTTCTTAAGAATCTTTAAGAAAGTTTCTTAGACATGGATAAGATACTTAGACTCCTATAGATATACCACAAGTCTATTGAAATTTATCTAACAAGTTTCATATTTTTAAGAAGTTGTAATAGAAGGAATATACAACTTGATAGTTGGGCCATAAGCCTTGTGGTTTTTAGAAAGCTTCCATAAGACCTTCTTAGTAGCTAGTATATATAGAAGCAAGATTAAGATCATTTTTAGTCTTATCAATATCTTCGTAATTGGCAATCAGAATATATATATATATATATATATATATAATTTTTTTCCTTTTAGTGGCTTATGAATATATTATCTTTTTAAAGTTTTATCCAAAATTTTGTCCTTGATAGTTTAATAGGATTATTATTTTATTATAATTTTTTTGCTTAAAAAGTGAATAGATTAAAAAATATTATTATATTTTAAAGGTTGTAAATTAAACTAATATTTTTTTCCTAATATATATATATATATATATATATATATATTTTTAAAGAAATTAGACTATCTTTCTTTCTTGAAATTTTTATATAATATTAAAAGTTACAAATTATTCTCTTTTAATTTAAATATTTTCAGTAATATTTATTTTAAATCTAAGTCAATCTTAGATGGAAGAAAAATAAACTATGCATGCTATATTTGGAAGAAGTGACAACAAATTTATAACTATTGTAGATCTTTAAAATCTTTTTAATATTCTTAAAGAAAAAATCTCACAAATTGGCAATGTCAACCATAAAAGTATTATTGCTATGCCTATAGAAGAAGTCAACAATAAAGCTCAATAGCTACATGAAAAAGTTATGTAGTTGAAAGAATAAGGTAGAAAGAATAAAAGAATAAGAAGAAATTTGAATAAGACACAACATGAAGCAAGAAAAATTAATTTACATTTAGGTGGATAAGGAAGCATATTAGACATTAATCCAAGAATGAAAAGATAAATATTTTATAAAATGGCCATAGTCACCAAATTTCCACCATCAGAACAGTAGACATTCTGCAACCAGAAACATGGTGCACAGAAGTATTACTATCTTCAAAAAAACCTAGGCCTGGAAGATAAACTAAAATTATAATGTTCTATTAAGTAATCACTTTCATGACAACATCATTTCCCCAAACCACTCTGCCTTCTGCCCAATTATAAAAACAAATGAACACATTTGTTTGGACTGCATAAAAAGCTCCACCATAGACACCTTCAGTAGAGAAAGTGGGTCTGATCTGCTTTCTCTCTTACAAACAGGAAATGCACCACATAGAATAAATATCTAAAATAATCAGATTAAATTAAACTTATTCATAACAACTTTTTAAAAAATACAAAACAAACAACTACTACTACTACTTAATCTGTGTGTGAAACTACGATATATATATATATATATATATATGCAGATAGAACCTAGAATTAAAATTCAAGAGATATTGTAAAGCTGTAGATTAGATTTATTGGATTTTTCTGAATTCATAGCCTACATTAAAGATGATTAGTGGTTTATTTATTTGTGCATTAAAGATGATTAGTGGTTTATTTATTTGTAAGTAAGACGCTTAAAGCATGGTGTACTATGTGATAGTGCATCTGGCTACTATTGATAGTGGTTCATTATTCAAAGCAGTAAACAATTGATTTGATTTCAGTAACAGCTACTTGTACAATATGCACAAGTTGCAAGGCTCCAAAATTTAGGTTTAACTCACTCTCATCCTACTATACATGCAATACTTTAATATCTGTTCAAATGGATGTGATAAATCTGAGAGTTTAAAAGACTTCACAAGTGTTTGTAGGAAACAAGAGAGGATTGACAGAAATGCAGCAACAAAAACTCCAAATCTTGCAATGGAAGTAATATTTGCAGACTGGCAGTTTGAGTTTGAGGGACACACTACCCACCTGATTCTGATGATTCCAAATATATACATATATATTTATATAGTTCTAGTGTATGATACAGTAAGTATCCTGCAGAAAGTGATCCAAAAAATGTCACTCTAGAAGGGTTGTCTTGCACTGGGAAGCATGTTCAAGCCTAATCATGCACTAATTGCCAAAAACAGCTCTTAAGGTCATTAAAACCTTAATTTTAAGTTGAAAATTTTATGCATGAAAACAAAAAAAACACAATATATGCAATATCCAATTTTTAGAAAATAAAAAGTAATATATATATATATATATATATATATATATAATAATAAATCAACTCATTGAGCACATTTGAAGACAGTTCAAATTTAATAGATAAGTACAGCCTTCAATGAAAGCATTAGTGAATGTGTTATTTTTACTTTAAATCCATGTATCTATGAATTTTTAATTTTCAAAATAATCACATATGAATGGATAAATTTTGACATAAAATTATTTAACCTAAATTTTCTGTATATAGTGTACTGATAGAATTGCAATTCAGATTTGCTAACTGCAATTTTTTCACAAAAGTTACATTTGTAAGTAATCAATTACTATTGTGAAAATGAATTTCAGGTTTTTATGCTTTAGTAACATGATTTTTTGAGACCAATATGACAAATTTTTGTATTACCTTTCTGACAAAGAAAAAAAATCACATTTACAAAGCCATGGAAGTTGATGTTGAAACTAATATAGATAACGGCAGTAAAATGTCTAATAAAAAGTTACTCTTTATGTACTTATGAGTTTCTAAATTATTTTTTCAGTGCTATCTGGTAAAAAAACTAACGAAAGTTACAAAAATCAGGTCAAGGTAAAATTTAATTTAAGGTATTTGAATTGGTTATTGCAAAGTGAGAAACTTTGCTTCAAAATGCACATATTGAGAAGGTCAAATTCATTTTTCATTTTTCAAAGAATTTTATGATTTTTTACAACATCTTTAAAACAAATAATTTATTTTCATACATACATCCATGTAAATACTAGAAAAGAGTTTTTGGTCAATCTTTTCAAGTACAAACTCCTGATTAACACACATTAATCTGAAACTTTTATATATATGTATATATATACAAAGATTAAATAGTTATACTAACAATATTTTTCTTACTATTTTTTATTTTTCATTTTGAGTATTTTTCTTTTTGAATTTAATTCTGTTTTTAAACATCACATTACAAAAAGAGTGAAAATAAAAATTAATTATAACAAGCTTTGATATTTAATAGGTAGTTATTAGATATACTTCAGTAAAAAATTATAAAAAATTTAAAAGCATTACAAACAAGACATCATCAAATATAAATTTATTCATTTTTGGGTGACTTTGCATTTGTATAATTTGATATCCGTCCAATAATTTATCATATAATGCCAATTAGACTGTATTTAACAATTTTATGGAAATCTTCAGACGTTCTATTATCATTCTAGCAACAATTACAGTATCTTTTGTTCTATCTTCTGAAGCCACATAAAAGTAAATCTAATTATTCTTTTAAATTTTTATTACTGTTTTAGTTATTGATTAGTTCCTAAATTAAGACATTATGTACTTAACATTATATATATGTTCATGCATATTAATACAATATTAAAAATAATTATTAGTGTTTGGAATTTGTATTAAAAATATTATATGTAAAAATTAAGAAATTTTGAAGGGGTTTTTAAAATTTTTTTTTTTAATAGATATTCTTGAATGACTCAAAGTACCAAGAAATAGAAAATGGTATCAAAAGATTGGTAGTTCAAATCCAAGATACGAAATTCCTATTTTTTTGTGATGAATATTAGAACAAAGATAATATCTCTTTGATGTTCCAAAAATAATATTATATATAATAATGATGACAACTAAATAGTAGATAAAAATGTTCAAGTTGCACAAATATCATTTACATAATTATCTTAAATAAATTTTTATCTGTAATAGGATTTTTATTTAATTTGTTTATATTTATCAAATAGTAATAAATTTAATACTAAAAAATAATATTATCATATCAGTTTTTTAATTTTGTAGATTTTTATTAGATTTTCTTTCTTTCTTTCTTTCTTTAATTTTCTTCAAATTAAATTGTTAAAAAATCAAGAGCTATATTTTGCATAACTCTATCTTGTGTTTTATTCCTATTTATCTAAATTTTCTAATAAAATATAAAAAATTATTTACTATTTATGCTTTGAAATTGATATGTATTCTCTACCTAAAAATTAATATCACTTGATCATGCATTTTAATTCATATACCAGATTGATCTTTAGATGTTTCTCAGTTTTATTTGCACTATATTGTAATCACAATACAGATTACATAGTAAAAACTACTTTCAATGATTGTGAATTTCAATCATATTTCATGATTTTCAATAGCATGTAAACTTCACTATCAACCTCCATGTGTTCAACAATATGAACTTTTGTGAAATTCCACGGAATTCAATGTCGATTTGTAAATTGAAGAACAAAAATACAATTAAAGAAGGGCCAAATGATTGGATGTTACATCAACAAAGACCAGTATGTTGGTTTCCTAACTCATCACATACCAACAACTCCAGTTCAAAAATAACAAAGTATGATGAAAAATATAATGTTGATATTGAAAGTAACAAACAAAATGATATAAACATATTAAAATTGGATCCAATTACTTCCATGAATTATCAATCAAAACCAATACCATTCTTCAAAGAGCCATGTAAGTTTCAAATAAAAAGTTTCAGAAGAAAACCAAAAATTGAAATAATGGCAACAAAAAAATGTGGTTCTCCAAGTCTTCAACATACATCAACACAGAATACATCTAAATTTACCATGAAACATCAAGATAAACCCACACATTTATAATGATTTTAATGCTGAATATTTAAAGTAGTAAGATTATATTTAATTGACCAAACCTGAAACTTACCTGGAAGTTTTGAAATATTAAAATACTTTATTCTCCAAAATTAGGTAAATAAAAAAATAAAATTTATACGTAATTCTTTGGATCCCTAATATACTTGTTAAGAATCATAATATTGATTGGTGAATTTGGTGCTTTTTAAGTTCATTTTTGTTTTTTTTCGAAAAAATAAAACAGTTGGTAAGATTTATAGCACTTGAAATCAATTATTAGTTTTGAGACAAATAATTAGGTTGTGAAATTATTTTGAAGATCATTCATGTCATTGTTTTCCAATCCTAGTAATTTTCTGAATCAAAATCAAGAATATGTATATAATATATTTTGTATTGTTTGAAAACATTACATCTAATTTTTGGTTATATCCACAATACATACTGTACACATGTCTTTTTTAGTATAAAATTATGATAATGAATGGAAAAATATTTTATTGATACCAAGTTAAACTTTTAACACAAATTCAATTGTGTTTGTTGAAGTTCAAAGGAAAATTTCAAATTAGATAGTATTTTATTATATAAAGTGATAAATATAAATATAAACAGAACATTAAACATGATATTTCAATGATTTCTCAATATGTTGTATGTATAGTTATAAATATAAGTTTTTGACTTAACATGCAATGGAACTGTGTTATATTTAATTAGTGCTTAATATTTTGGATTACATTTCTATAAATCAACTGTGGTATTGTATGAATAATTGATGTGATATATACATCTAATAACAAAGAAGCATATTATATATATATATATATATATATATATATATACACAAAAGATTTAAGTTTTTGTTTGATTTATGTGATATATTTTTTTAAAACTTAATTTTATCACTGAATAAGGTAATACATTTTTCCACATGTATTAAAAAATTAATGTTTAATACACTTCATCACCTCTGAAGCTCAAAAATAGTTGCACATAATTTAATTGATTGAAATCCATTTTATTTTTAAGGATTGTGTAATTAAGATGTTAAAAAATATTTATATTAAAATAAAAACACCATTACAATTCAGTCTTGATATCTTTGAGATTGTATTTTCATTCACTCTAATTGCATTTTAAAAAATAAACAATAATAATTGGATGAAATAAATCTTATAAAACCTATAACAAAATTTAGTTACTTTTTTTATAGATAACTTCCTTGTATTCAATTTAACAAATAAAAATAGAAAAATATAAACACAGGTATAATTTCCAATTGTTAAGAATCAATAGGATTATAATATTACAAAATTGGTTTCTAAGATAAAATATTCAGGTTATACATTTCAAAATATTTTGTAGAAATAAAAATATGTACTACTATTTTAGAAATTATAGATTATAAGATTTAAAATATAATGAAGATAATTAAATTAAAATGCAAATTTTAGTTGATGTCTTATAATTTACTCAATATTACTTTTGGGTTATCTATAAAAACAACTTAATGTTGATTTTTAAGTGTATATATATATATATATATATAAACATTCAGGTATAAATGGTTGCATTGCTTTATAAATAGGAAGATGAGACTATAGTTTGACTCATTACACAACACTCTTTTAAACATACTATACAGGCTTCAAACAAAAAAAATGTTAAAAAATTAGGTTAAATGATGATATATAGCACTATATTAGAGTAAATAATACTTATGGTGGAAAACCATAGCTTCTATATATATATATATATATATATATATATCATCAATTGAAACTCATAATTATGAGTCAACATTGGATAATTTTTTAAAAAAATGTTGTAAATATATTTCCATACATATGTCATGACATAAAACCACTTTTATAGAGGATTTTAAACTTTTTAATGATAGTATATAAATATTTCTTTAAAATGAGATAGTATATAAACATCAAATAATGTAATGAAATTTGATGTAATTGAAAATCTAATAAATATTTTAACAAAATGTTGTTGCTATTTGTTATGAGGAAGAAAAGTTAACTTCATTAAACCTGTTAAGTACATGAATTGTAAACAAATAAAATTTGGTGGTGCAAAGTGAAAAAGTATTTTTATCAGATAAATTATGCTTCAATCATATGTTAACATGTGCAAGTTATACACTATAAACAGTGATTTTCAAAGCTGATGTTACATCACATGCATGGACGCCATGTAACCAAAAAAAAAAAAAAAAAACAAACAAACAAACAAAACAAAACAAAGAGAGAAAAGAAAAACACTGTAGTTCAAGTAAATTATTTGTATATTCTAGAATCTTCATTTTGCATGGATATTAAATTCTGTTTCTTTTTTTTCACGTATTCACACCATCCTTTTATTTTCTTATTTTTATTATATATATAAATATATATATATATATATATATATTCAATTCTTAAATTTAAGAAAAAAGAAAAAAGAAAAAAAGATATTAAAGATATAAAAGATACATGCACATACACATACTTATTATGCTTTAAAAGTGACAAATCATCATCCTAATACAAACACAACCAAGGTATTTCTCATTCCGTCCAACCTTCCCTTACCTTTTACCTTTTCACTTTACCGTTTTCCTCCAAATTTTCATATCCACTGCCCGCTGCCCCAGATGTCTTCATACCCATCCAAATGCAGGGCCGGGCAGTCCGTTCCCACCACGCGTCGCTTCTACGCACCAGGAAGTGCCGTCGCGAAAAGGAGGCAGTCCATCGAAGCCTGCGAGCTCCGTACAAATCGACGAATCCAGACCGACCTCGCCGGAATCACACGACCCAGCGCCCCTCGATCGATCGATCGTTTCATCCCCTGCTTCGCTGGATTATTTCTTCAACACAACTGCGACTCGGCGCGGTGAAAGAATTCAAACTCTGCAGGTTTCAACATCCTGGAGACCTTTCTTTCGCAGTTTGCATGGTGCTGAAATGAGAGCTGGCTTCGATTGCTGCGTGGTGAGAGGGCTTGATTTGAGTCTGCCATGCGCGATTCCCAGTCCTAGTTGATCCGGGTTTCATCTTAATTTGGTGTTTCTTGCGAGGGATTAGTGTTTTGCTGATTTTAGGAGAGACGTCTTCCTCTGTTTTTCGTTGTGAATTTTTTTATTTTCCTGATGTTTTGTGTACACTGCAGCATGTTTAGTTGGGATCTTTTGTGTGGAGATGGGAGGGTTAGTGCGTGAATTGTCTCTCTGGATGCAGTGTGAAAGTCTGGTTGGTAATTTGATTCTCTGGAAATTCATGAGTTCGTATGTGGAGTGATGGCTTGGGATCATGGTTTCTACCTTTCACCTTCTGTGATTGTGTTATGCACAACCAGGAGGTATTTATTTTTTAAGTTTTGAGAGATTCATGGTAAGGACGTCCTCACGTTCAGTCTGTCCACGATGATCTTTTTAGGGGAATTTGCAACACATTGTTGTCGCTCATGCACTGTATCCAAAACATGAGTTCTTGGGTTTTGGTTTTGATGCGCCATGTTTCTGAACTGAAGTCATTATTCTCTTTCAGTATATGACCAGGTCCTCAGTGTTTTGAGAGAATGAATTCATTCCTTGTTCTTTCTTTTTTCAAAAGCTGGGGATCTGAAAGGTTGTACGTATTGATGGTCAGTACATGCCATCAGTACTGTAGTCATCTTGTCTCTTCCACCGAATCGCATTCAAGCTCTTGTGTTGCAACCCTCTGGTATTCTGATGGCGAATCTGTGTGCAGGGAACTATCCAGACAGAGAGATATTCCACTGAGGTCAGAGAGCGCCATCGACCATGGGAAGCAGATTCAAGGAAGAGACACCTCTCGCATTTTACGACCCGGAGCGAGACTGGGCTGGGCAGAAACACAATCCATCTCGCGCCAGGCCCATCCCAGTATCTCCTCGTGCTATGTTTTCACCACGAGCACAACCATCTGGGCTCGCGTTTTATGACCCAGAGCAAGACCATGAGCTCTACGCGAACAAAGGAACCATGTACAGCAGGTCAGAGCCCCCTCCGACTTCTCCACAAGAGCAGCCATTTGGATATTATGATCCAGAGCTTGACGAAGTGAGAGACCGTGAGAGAGATAGGCAAGGCCATCCCATCCGGCATGTGAATCCAGAATCGTTACATAGATCTCCACATAACACTAGCTACGGTGGAACAGGAGCTCCGCCGCGAGCTTTCTCTACTCTACCTGACGAGGAATTTGCAGGTGCATCAGGAAGAGGACGTGGTAACGGCTACGGACATGGTCCTCGCCCTACTCACGATACCAACGGAAGAATACCATCACTGGTAGACCGGGAATCTGGCTATCCAAGACCAGTGAGACCCGACCACATGGACGAGGATGATCTGCCAGGCCGTGGAGCATCATTAGGCAGAGGAAAAGATTCTCCGGTGCCGCCCTTGGGAGCTGGACGATACGTCTACGATGGATTTCAACAACCATACTCGCCGGCGTTTGAAGAAGACCTCGACGTACCACCTGCTCCCATCAGCTCCAATTATGCACATCAAGTGTACGCCACCGTTTTTACTGATCCCGTATACAATCGTGCAGTTCAATTGAACGCACATACGGGGTACAGCGAGGAACCGGAGAAACTGCGAGTGCAGCATCGCAAGGAAGACGTGCTTCGTCATCCTGACCAGTTTTGATTGACACCTTCCAATGGTGTGATTACCATGGTGTAATAAAGCGATGCAAGACACTCCGAATTAGCATTTTAGAGGTTGATCTTGTATATGATCGTCTGTCTGATCAGTTGTAGATTCCTAGTGTACAGAAGAGCAACTTTATTTTTATTTTCGTTTTGAAACATTTCATGAAGAATTACTACCGTGGCCTCTTCATGTTTGTCGATTGAGTTGGTGACCCTTCCCTCAGGAGCACATATTCTGATTGTACTCGCAATGAACAGGACACGATACTAAAATGGAAAAAAATGGCGGTCAACAGAGTTTAAGAATGAGCAAGAGAGAATTAAACCTTGAACTCTTAGAAAGCCCTGGCAAAGACGCACCATGACATCGTCGCTAAACTCCGATTTCAATGGCGGGCAGCAATAAGACATTGCAGCATCGCAAATCACGCCGATAACAATCGAAAGGTGGATGTGCCTTCTTCAAGATTTTGAATTCAATGAATGCAAGCCTCTTGTTGCATTGCTTCACGAGTCCATCATCAGCATCCTCATGAATCCGTGCCTGCATCGATCACGTTAGCGGCTGTTGAATGATTCTAGATTTAGTGTTTGCTGTTTATGAAGGGTTTGATTTTGCAAGTCGCTCGTTGCATCACAGCATGTGGATGTTCATACAATCTGGCTGTTGTTTTGATTCAGAAGGCGGAATCCTTTGTAGGCTTCGAGGATTCTTGAAATTTGGATTTACGCGTGTTGGTCGTGGTGAGGTCTCAGTGACTGTCCCGTGAGCAAGATAATTGTGCTGAGGATTGGAATTTTGAGAATATCCTGCATGCCTTGTTCTGCTCAGACCGGACCTTCGCCGTCTACAACAGTGTCTGTCAATTGGACATTCAACGCAATCAATCTGTTGAGGCAAATTCTTATCTCTAGGTTTTCTAACTCTACAATGTGGAAATGCGAGCTAGTGAAGTGGTATTTATGTTTCCTTTTCTGCACAAGTGATGTCTTCAAAATGTTTCGATGCATTCTTCTATTCACGGTTAGTAATCGATGTAAACTGTTCACGTCCATGGTTGTCGGTTGCATTTATTACCCTCTTGCTTGGTGCCGATTCTTGAGCACACGAATGATCGGTTCCAGCAACACTGATGGCGTCTTTCCGACTTCGAGCTGCGTTTGAGCTGTTGCTTGGTTCATCAAGCGTGGCGGTTTATGTTGAGGAGAATTAATTGACGCCAAATTCATTACTACTCCCCATTGCCGATTACCCGAAATGATCTTAACAAGGGGAGCTCTATTAAGTTTCTCTTCCGTTGTGGCGCTCACGTAATTTCAGCACCTTGCCTCCTGTTTTTTGATTTCTGGTCGTTAGTCGGATCAGAGCATCCAATCTCACATACTGCGCACGTAAGCTCGACCTGATCCAGCAGAATTCGACGCGTCTTCTGTTGTAATTTCGTAATCTAACCTCGATCCTCGTGATCGCGCACCTGCCACCTTCTGATTGCATCATGTCACAGAAATCGCCGATTGCTTCCTGGAAAACAACCTCGACGCAAAGGCAAACCTCGTGCGACTCGTTTCCACCGTGCAAAGCACGGTACAGAAAGCATTTGCAATTTCGTAGCAATTTTCCTCTCCGTTACTTTTACAATTCACTTTTCCGACACAACTTCGAGCACCAACGTTACTACGAACTCTGTTTAACGTTTCCCGCCCAGTATGAATGTATTGAACAAAAGTAGCAATAAAAATCCCATCAACACTAGCGACACTCAGGGGTAGAAAGAGTAGGAATAAAGTCAAAGTTATTCTTATAAATCTTTGGGTATCTTTCTTCACAAAAATGAACTAAAGAAGCCAGTTCATTAAATTCAAGCCAGAAGAAGTGACAGGAGGAATTCTATCATAATATTTATATTAAAAGAGTATGGGTGGCTACTAACAAAGGCATTTTATGATAGGAAAACTGGAAGCCAATGGTGATTAAATGACGAATTGTTCATGAGTTAGCAGTCCCACTTTGACTGAATTATGCAAGAGAGGACCGAATTCGATGAAAGCGAGAACGAAGTATGCATCTATTCTACATCCACGCATGGGTCCATAGTTCATCCATCCATCTACGGCAGAGCGGCAACGGTGAATTGCTGAAGGTCGCTAACCGCCGGTTCCGGTTTGCCATGTAAGCACGACACGTCACCCGTGCGGCGTTAAATATGATTAAGTGGAATCCACCGACACGGACGATATTCATTAATCTGCCTAACAGCCTGTTAACCTTGCTTAGTGCATACTTTGAGCATTGGGAATATAGTTCAATACTTATCACCATCATTATTAGTACTCCCTTTGAATACTAAATACAATTCTAAATTGGGAATGTCCTAAAATAGAAATACAGTAAAATAATTTAAAGAATAAAAGTTTGATGTAGAAACAAGTGTCTTAGCTAGGCGTTTCATGAGCCTTCTTTGTAAAACTAATTCGCAATGAAAACTTCGCAACTAGGTAACTTTATATCAACTGTGATATGGACGGATGGATGGACGGATGGGTGCGAGCCAAGTAGCACGCTGCCGCGTGATTCCGTGATCTATTCTACCTAACAAACGACAGAGAATCCGATTCCATATGGAAAAACAACATGGGTCGTGACAACGAGCCGAAGAGGTAGTGAATGATACCAGACAAAGTCGACGAATACATGCACAACCGGAAAAGGAAACAAACAAAGCTTATAAATAACTAGACTACAACAAATTTCGCCAAATTTGCGCAACAACTGACACGCCATCCACTACCACCGGGGGAGAAGGCCAGAAAAAGGAAAAAGGCCATGCCGATGTGGAAATGGAAGGCTGCCGCTCCACCCAGCCCATCTTCCCGCTACCACGCGCAGCAGACGAACATTAAGCGCATGGAACGAAACCGAACCCACCGAGCTCACCGAAAAGTGCCAGACACCAAACCCCGGTGGCCTTCGAGGCACCGGCGTTGTTCCGGCGAGGGCGGGCTTTTTAAAAACTTGAATGCAGTCTTTTACTTTTAGTAACTTCATCTCACCCTAAGTGATTAAAAGGCCTGTAAGTGAAGGCAATAAAGTGCTTCGGGCGGGGACCGAGCCGCAACATTTTACTTTTCCAACTCGTGGAGAGTACTACTTTTGCTTTTTGCGGCTTATTTGGCAGTTCAGCTAGTCGTGAGTTTCGTTACCACCGATGCAAAATTTTTATTGTTGTTTCTGTTTTGTTTTGTTTTGCTTTGCTTTGCTTTGCGTGCATTTTGCTGGGAAATGGGACATGCTTGTTTTTTTCTCATGCTTTTTATTTCGTTTTCTTCTACTGAAATGAAGTTGAACACGTAAGTGAGCCGAGAACCATGTGGGGAAGGAGCGTGAGGGCCATGGCTGCAGATTCAGAGGTGGAGAGGGCACAAGCCACACGGCTGGCCATGACTGTCCCCCTCTGACACCGCCTTGCGCTCGAATCAACGCGACTGAGCGAGCGTCGGGCGGGGCGCGCTCCGCGGAGGTCGCTCACTGTGGCGGCTTCGTGCATGGGGCGCCAGGTTCTGTGCGGTGGTTACTTGAGAGCAAGCCCCCTGGAGAATTTCGTTGCAGCACGAGGTCGAGGAGGGGCGAGGATAGGAACTGCCGAGCAGCGCTTCACTCCGACCTCTCTCCTCAGCATTCGCCTGCTCCCTGGTTTTGTGGTGGCCGGGATCTTCTATCGCCATTGACGCAAATGGCGGTGTGAGGAGACGGAATAGGCTTGTTGAGGTTAGGTGCAGGTTTGGCTTGGTGCTCTCAGTGGTTCGCTCAACTGCTGCAACGGTGGACATCCCTGTGGTAGCGGCGGTTGTTTCTGGTTCTTATTTCCTGAGTGGAGTTGACGTTTCGTCGCGAAGGTCGGAAGACCAGTGCACATCTGTGTCGTTTTCCGGCTTTTTTTATTTTTATTTTTATTTTTTTAAAATTTATTTATTTATATTGTGAGATTAGTTGGCAGTGAAGCGGGAGTGGTATTAGTGTGGACTTTTTGAAGGAGGTAACGTGAAGGTTTGTTTTGGACGGTGGAACGGACATGATGAAGCGATCGATGGGGGTCGATGGTGCAAGTAAGGGTAGTGAGTTTCATGATGGGAAGCAGCCTCTTCTGAAGCGGCAGAGGGATCGCAAAGCATTGGCGTCGGATGCGTTGCCGTTGCCCGTGGGATTGACGAACAAGATCTTTACCGTGCTATTTTTTGTGGCCTCGTATTTCCTTATGAGGTCATGGCGGGACAAGATTCGAAACTCGACTCCGTTGCACATGCTGAACCTGGGAGAGATCGCTGCGCTTATTGTCCAGCTTTCTTCATTTATTTATCTGATAGGGTTTTTTGGAATAGACCACGTGCAAAACTTCATTAGCAAGAGCGGTGATGGAGCTTGGGATTCGGATGAGGAGAGAGAGTGCATTAGGCCCAACTGTCAGGTTGCGCCTGAGGAGCCTAAAGTCCCAGTGCAACTCATGGGAGTGAGTCTGAGCGAGAACGAGGATGAGAATATTGCCCGCGCTGTGAGCAATGGCGATGTTCCTTCGTACTCGTTGGAGTCGCAGATAGGGGACCCTTTGAGAGCCGCTGCAATTAGACGTAGATCAGTGGAAATGACCACAGGAAGGTCTCTAGAAGGTTTGCCTTTGTCAGGATTTGATTACAGCTCCATCCTGGGTCAATGCTGCGAGATGGTTGTGGGTTATGTGCAAGTGCCTGTTGGGGTTGCTGGTCCTCTTCTGATTAATGGTCGGGAGTTTACTGTTCCGATGGCCACAACTGAAGGCTGCCTTGTGGCTAGCACCAATCGTGGTTGCAAGGCTATACATCAGTCGGGCGGTGCTACAAGTATACTGTTGCAGGACGGGATGACAAGAGCACCCGTTGTCCGTTTTCCAAGTGTGAAGAGATGCGCAGAACTTAAGTTTTTCCTTGAAGATCCCAACAACTTCGATACCATTGCACACATGTTCAACAGGTAGGTTGTTTTGCTATCCTAATATCCTTACATATTCTAATTCATTAATTGAGCCTGTGTCTTTCGGCATTGTACGATTGAAGCTTGTTAATTACTTTTAGCCGCTGGGTTCCTGTTCTGATCTAAAGAATTCGTCGATCCAAGGTAATGGCACACTTTGGATTTGGACACTAGGCCCAGTCACGTCGGATTTTCTCAGGATGTCTGGATGGAGGGTGTAGAACTCTCAAGTAGTACTATTCGAAAGGTCGTGTTGATAGTGTAATATGTGGCCGAATGGTCTTCTTTGAAGACTGAGCTATACTGAAGAACTTTTTGTTTGTGGTGTCAGAACTAGTCGCTTCGGTAGGCTGAAGCACCTTAAATGTCAGTTGGCTGGGCGAAATGTTTACATTCGATTCTCAGCTTTAACTGGTGATGCAATGGGGATGAACATGATATCCAAAGGCGTACAAAATGTTTTGGATTACCTTCAGGATATATACCCGGACATGGAGGTCATCAGTGTGTCTGGTTTGTAACATGACCCGGTTGTTGGTCCTTCGTTTCAGCTCAATTTTGTGCACGGTGGTTTCGGGTATCGTACTTTTTCTCAGGTCTGTCGCTTGTTTTGCTGTACAGTGTACTCACGTAGTTTGTACATGTCCAGGTAACTTCTGTGCGGACAAGAAACCAACAGCTGTAAACTGGATTGATGGTCGTGGAAAGTCGGTCGTTTGTGAGGCAATTTTGAAAGGGGACGTCGTACGCAAAGTCTTAAAAACCTCAGTTTCTGCCTTGGTGGAGCTGAATATGGTAAAGAACTTGGCTGGTTCCGCCTTGGCTGGTGCAGTTGGGGGCTTCAATGCACATGCAGCCAATATCGTCTCTGCTATATACATTGCTACTGGACAAGATCCAGCACAGAACGTCGAGAGCTCACAATGTATTACCATGATGGAGGCTGTTAATGGTGGTCAAGATTTGCATGTCTCTGTTACTATGCCTTCAATTGAGGTATGCATTTGATTTTCTACTGGATGGATGCCTGTTTCACGGAGTAGGACTTGTTCGATCTCCTTTTTAATCTTTATCACTTTCATTCTCACACTGACCGTTAAATTCCTTTTGCAGGTGGGAACTATTGGTGGCGGCACACAGTTGGCTTCACAATCAGCGTGCTTGAACCTACTTGGAGTGAAGGGAGCTAATGCAGACTCTCCCGGTGCTAATGCTCAAGGACTTGCAAGAGTAGTAGCTGGAGCTGTGCTGGCTGGTGAAATCTCTCTTATGTCTGCTTTGGCCGCTGGGCAACTTGTGAAGAGCCACTTGAAATACAATCGTTCAAATAATAACATGGCCTCTAATGGAAATGCGGCCCTGCCTCCACTACCAACAAAGTCTTCTTCAGCCTGACAAGCTTGCGAAAGAAGATAAGTATAAGTTGGGTATTTCCTAAAGTTATAGCCTCTAACAAGCAAACCTCGACTCATTCGGCTAACACATTCATGCTGTTCCCAATCTGCAAAGATTCGGGAAACAGATCTGAGATCCAAAATTGTGGATATTCATTTTCAGTGTTCCACTTGCCACTTTTTTGAAAGGTCCTCTTTGAACTGGCAAGTAAGCAGGAATCCTTGGAGTTTGTCACACATAGTAAAGTGCCACCAAGCCAATTAGGGAAAATTTATTGTAACAGAATCCAGCTGACTAATGAATTGTGGCTATATATCGAAAAGATTCCAAATGTTGGTGTTAGCTTTTATTTCAGATAGTTGATGAATCCCTTGATCTGGGAAAAAATCAGATGGTTTATTTCTTCTGCTAAAGGAGCTGCCTAATTTCTTCTGCTAAAGGAACAGCTAGGAAGAGCCGAAAATAGCTGTTCACGACCAGTCATGACTACTAAGACATGTATTTACTCTGTACAGTATTCTCATGTTAATTAAAACCCATGATCTCAGAAAAAACAACCCTTTTCCACCTTTAGGATAAATGAGGAAAACTTACAGTACCGTGTGATTTGACTCCCCCCATTAAGTTTCGTAAGTCTCTCCAATCTTACCTAGTCAACAACTCAATGTCAGTCAACAATCTGCTATCAAATGACAAGTGAATGCTCAATTGATAGAGAACTACTTTTTTAGTGGCAGTCCAGAAAATGTCTGTACAATAATAATCATGCCAGGAATCATAGCTTTACAATTGAGACATTGTTTGAATCGTACTATTGTAATAAAACTACCACAATTGCAATTATTCTACTATTAAATGCTACAACACTCTCTGATACGTTTTGGTTTATGGCTTTTACATACTGTATTCTTTGCCTATATTGGGAGTGGATGACAAATGTAAAATCAATATCACAGGCATCATTGCACGTACCTTATTCAAGATGACATGCAACACATCGTCTCAACTGGCAGAAGTAAAACATTCTCCAGATTATTCCCACTAAGTATACCATAGCATAGTCTTGTGCATCGATCCAGTCGTTAATGTAAAAAAATTCAACGAAAGATGTACACATGTCTAATCGTTTTGATCAATTATACTAGCCGTTGTTAACTGGCTAAGCCATACCATACCATCGATTCAACAAATGATCCAGGTTTTCGATAAAGGTATGGGCCGATAACACAACCCTCACATATCTAGCCCCTCAATGCATCTAAACTCTCACAGTTCTAATCAATGTATTTTCATAAAGAATAATATCACTGCACTAACTGTTCAAAGTGAAAGAGCTGGTTCTGTCTCTTGGCTGGCACTTTCCGCAAGTTTGCTCGTGACAGCGGCCCAATCTACCTCTCTCAAAATTTTAATTCGGCCATCTAAAGGCATTAAACCAGCCTTCTCAGTCACTGAACCAGTTGTCTCTCCCTCTCTTACAAGGCCAAGCACAGCCCCAACTTCAGGGCCCTTCATTGACCCAGTGAGTAGCACTCGCACAGGCATGAACAAGCGCTTGCCCTGAAATAAATTTTAACCACCAGGAGGCAATTAGTTCAATGTCACCAGCCATTCGTAACGGAGTATTTTAGATTTGTGAAGTGATTGGAGGTAGGAAATTACCTTGCGCTTGAAAGCCTTTCCCATTGCTTTGATCCACTTGCTCCAGGCGTCATGGCCTCCTTGAATAGCGGCTTGCAACTCACCATTGTCGTAGGCACTCACAATGGCGTCGGCAACTTCAGATATGTTGTCATCAACGACATCCTTCACTTCAGAGCTGCATGCAAAGAGATTAATTCAGCATTCAGACCTCATCAAAAACTAAGTCATCTTTTTCATCATGTATATGTTTCTCAGTGGCAGCAGTGATAGTATGTCAAAAGATGCTCTGCAGAGTCAAGTTCAGGTGCAGAACCGACACGAACCACTACATGAAAAATTGAGTTGTACCTTGTTAAAGTCTCGTTAAGAGGGTAATGTAAAATGCTGAGCAAGTGGTTTTCAGAATCAGCCACTAGCTCAGTTCCGTTCTTCAGTAGCTCCACCGCTACCTGCAGCATCAGAGGTCAAATATTAGCATAGGCTAAAACATTGTTTGTCTAAAATACTTAACAAGATGTCCACATTGGGATGCCAAAGACTACTTGTATAGTTCTTTACACAATAAATCAGGTATCTCAACTGCCATAAAACCTTCACCTTCAAGAGCGACAATAATTGGGAAAATGTACTATGTTAGGTTTTGAAATCACATTAAGCTCCGATAAACAACATGCACATAGGCTAATATGCTAGAACTCAATCTAAAATATTACCAAATATCAAACTTTATTGATGCAAGGGTCAGACACTTACATCAATAAACGATTCCGAGACTGACTCGGAGATGATACCCGCCTTTAACCATTGTTCTCTAAACATGGTTGCTACATATTCAGTTGGCATCAAGCGTAAATGTTGCCCATTCAACCACCTGTATTTGAAGAACATCTTAACATCATGCGAATACAAACTTGAAAAATCTACAAACCGGATACCAGCATTCTAAGTAACTGTGTTACAAAAACAAAGGGATAAGGAATCGTCTATTATGGAGCCTTGTGCAAAAGATGAGGCGAGACCAGAGAGATGTTCAATAAGACATGCTCGTTCAAAGCACCTAGATTAAAACTTACCCCAACTTAGTTTGATCGAAGATTGCTCCACTCTTGGTTATACGATCAATAGAAAACTTCTCGACTGCCAGTAAAAATGTATTCCATCATTAAATGCTGCTTGTACGATAAGGGTCTTCACTTCTTGAAGATATTAGAACTTGATACTTTACTTCACGTGTGTTCACGAAAATGAGCTCTTTTAAGAAGAAGTAACGCTTCACTACGAACAAGAAATAGGTGACAGAGGAAAAAACGTACTGATTTGATCAACTGTGAAAATTTCATCTTCCGATCCATCGTTCCAACCCAAAAGGGCTAGGTAGTTTACCATGGCAGGAGCCAGATAGCCCATCTCCCTGAACTGGATAATCACCCTCATCGTCAGTTAACAAGTACTCTGTAGATGAGTCACTCGGTGGAAGTGAAGCATTGGGGTTATCTGGGGTAGATATTGATCAAATCATAATAAAAAAGATTGAAACTAGGAGGAAATACCTGGCCTACGGATGTAGCTCCGTGACGTTTGGAGAGTTTGCTGCGATCAGGAGCTAAAATTAAAGATACATGCCCAAATTGAGGCATAGAGAATCCAAGAGCCTGCAAAACAACAACTCCTATAAGCATTAGAAAGCCTTGAGCGTGTCAAATCCACGCTATAAAGAACTATAGACGCGTTCAATCTGTAAGAACAAGACAGAAGTACAGATTCCGGCCAATATATCCCAGTACACACACGCAACATACGCAAAACTGCCCAAAGGACTGATTAACGCTCAAGAGTTCAGTCATCTTTTCACTGAGCACTCTCAGACTTCAGTGAGACTGGAGAAAAACTTACATTGTAGATTAAAGCCTGTCTTAAGGTATTGGGTAGGTGCTCCTCCGCTCTGCACATTTATGCGCGTTTATTATCAATGTTTTTTTAAAAAATAAAGAAAATAAAACAATGGCAAAAGCCATCTCCGGACACAGTGATCCAGCATAATTATCATAATTACTAATACTACTATAAAGACTGTAGTCATGGGCCTTCTACAAGTCAGACATAAGCCTAAAAATTGAGAACTTCTCTCAGATATCTTCTCATTCCTTTAAAAAAACTCGTAACTCTCATTAATTGAAAGTCGATCTGGAAGTCAACGACTTGGCGACTATGAATAGAAAACAGAATTCACTATTAGTACCGTAGTTAGATTTTTTTTAAATTACCTGATAACATGAGAAATCTTCATGGTTGCATCATCAACAGCCACACAAAAGTTGTATACAGGTTGTCCATTGCTTCGCAGCACCACAAAATCACCTAGAGTGTCCTTTTTCCAAGAAACCTGTTTGGGATGTACCATTCAGTATACATTAAGTACAAACAATCTGAAATGTGACGAAACAAACCTAAATTGTGGACATATGTTTCTTATGTTCAATCAAAACTTGCAGCCTTCGTGTAATTTACGGTATTCACATAACCGATATTCCCCCGCCCATATTGGATATTAATAAACTCAGATTTACTTTTTTCAAAGTCTATAAGAAACCAAAGATGAAAAAGTTGTTTCTCAAACAGAAATTTTCGGGAGGTAGTCTGCGAACCTCGCCACGGATCAAGTCGTGGATGGTGACAGACCCTTCTTGAGGAACTCGGAAACGGTATGTGAATGGTGTGCCCTTCTCCAGCTCTGCATCAATCTCGGCCTGAGATGCAGAACCCCACTTGCCCATGTATCTAGGTGGCATATTCTTAGATTTCGCTTCCTCTCGCATTGCTTCAAGCTCCTGCCAGAACATACATATGCTGTAAGTAAAGGTCAAAAGACTATCCAAGAATATTTCATGGTGAAGATAAATAAATTTTCAGGAGGGATTCGGAAAATTGTACGTCGTCAGTGCAAAAACAGCGGTACACGTGACCAGATTTCAGAAGCTTCTCCACATGTTCTTGGTAGATATGAGTCCGCTCTGACTGACGGTATGGGCCACACTCTCCTCCTTTATCAGGGCCTACACCACAGAAAAACGAGAAGAAAAGGAAAAAGGAATATCAAAATCTCGAAGTGAATATGTCGAAAAGACAAAGCACACGACGAAGTCGGAAAACCACAGCCTTCAAAGATAACAAACGCGCTGCGAAAAGAGTTCTAGTCTACACAAAGAATCACAGACATGTCGAGACTAGTCAATACTAAAAATATTGAACATAAGCAAAACTTATCCAATCGATTAGTGAATTTATGAAAATAAAACAAAATAAAAATTGCAATCTTAATGCTTCACATCAGAAATATAATACTTGAAAGAGAAGGAAATTCCATGCACCTTCATCCCACTCAAGACCTAACCATTGCAAATCGCGGATAACGGCTTCCTCTGACTCCTTTGTTGACCGCTCCAGGTCAGTGTCTTCAATTCGAAGGATAAACTTTCCACCGAGCGACCTGAGCTCATTGAAACATAACTAACGGTTTAGTAAGTTGCACAAAACTAGACCAATTTCAACCGGATTGTATACACACACACACACACACACACACACACACAGGGTGCATAAAGGTAATACCAAGTGGTACAAAGGTCTCCTAGAACCATTCTATCCACAATGTATTCTTCCTATCAGGAAAAGGTATTTAATCTTCAAGCCTTCCCAAAACTGTTCTTATTCTCAAAAGAAGGAAACAGAGATTTAAAGAACCAGGAGGTCAGGAATTTACAACAACCATATAAACAAAGAAGAGGAGGAGGAAGAAGAAGTAGATGCGAGATGTTAAGAAACAGAAAAATGCAAAAGCTGTGAAAATTAACAGGCAGGTCTGAACATTAGGGCACAGAGCAAGCATGATAAGTGACTCTATGCGTTTAGTTCAATGATACACCTCACACAAATGATAAGACGTTACTCATACTACTCATTGAATGGGAATTCCCCAGCAATTATCTCAATACTATGTGTATGTGAAGGAGAAAGCACTATAAAGGTCAACACTTTGATCTCCACCCTGCCAGGGGTTTATGCCCTCGCATTATCTGTGCTTTGTTCAATCGATAACAGTAACATGTGCAGTTCCTACAGCCATAATTTAAAGGGCTTAAAACCCTGATCTACCTGTTTTCAAAGCGCCATTGCGACGAAAATCCCAAACAGCAACAGGAGAGCACAAAGCAAACTCACTTAGCATACAGATAGTTGAAAAGCGCAGTCCGAGCTCCGCCCACATGAAGATTTCCCGTAGGAGAAGGAGCGAACCGCACCCTGACCTCGGAGCCCTTGAGATTCCCAGTCCCATCTCCTTGCACAGCTCCTTTAGTCGACGCTCTAGCATTCAACAACACTCCCGGAGCCACTTTCCCCGAATTCCTCAATGCAGGGAAAGCCAACTTCTCCAGGGGGTTCAAAAAACTCCCAACCCAACTCACAGAGGAGAGACGCTCGGGAGCTCCGCACGAGTAGAGCACCACCATCTGCTTATTCGCAACACACCTCGTCGGACCACAATTTGCAGCGTGAGAAACCTTCAGAGAAGGCGCAATGTACTGCGCCGCGGCAGCGGGCGCCAGCGCATGGCTGTGGCGCGCCAGCCATGGCGTCCTCATTGCCATATTTCCCACAGATTGTCAACGATGCAGACTACTTACTCTCTCTCTCTCTCTCTCTCTCGCTCTCACACACTCTCGCTCTTTCTCTCGCAATCCAAACCAATTTCCTGGCGAATCACTTCACGACAATGCAGCAACAATCACTGGGCGTAACGAGATGCACCCAGTGACCCAGCTGCTAATACGAGAAGAGGAAACCAGGATTTGAGCGAGGCAAGGTATTGGATTGTGGTGCGAGGGGATTTCCTTGGTTGGCAATAAGCCTCGCTAAGACCCTCATCCCCAAGTACCCCAACTCCCGCTCCGGGCTTGAGCCAACACTGCAGCCTACGTGGGAGCTCGCAGTTTGGAGCGGCAACGAGCGTCAACGCGCGGCAGCCAATTGACCGCTATACGTTTTACATATAATATTCCAACATTTGGGTCATTCCCTTTAATAATGTGGGTTATAAAAAGGCTCCTTAACTTCCCGCTTTGACGCTGTGCGCAACTTGTGGGATGAATCACAGTGTGGAGTAAGGCTGCCAGAAATACAGGAAACCAAGGATAATAATAAGTATCTGACCCGGAGGATGAACCCCATTGAAATTGATCTCTGAGCTGACAGGTCATGGAATCATTACTGGGTAGGTCTTGAAAAAATTTGGCTAGGTGATAGCAGCGCTCAAAATCATAACTTTACGGCATAAGCACAACCAGAAACTTGAAGAAAAAATATATAAATAATGTTTTCGAACAATGTTGTCAACGACCCACGGGTGCTCATGCCGGAGTGGTTATCGGGCATGACTAGAAATCATGTGGGCTCAGCCCGCGCAGGTTCGAATCCTGCTGAGCACGGAATGGATCAAATTATTATTTTGCTTGGTAGATGCCATTTGATGGAGGAGTACACAATAGAACAATAAATGTGAGTTCTGTGTTCAATTTCCACGGAGTGCCACCTTGGACCTGCAATCTGCATAAGACCAGACATCCCTCTTCTTAGAAAATGACATACCCTACTGATGTTACAGCATGCAAATATCTGAGTGATCAAATTTGAAGATGAATAATAGACAGAAGATGAATACTAGATTCAGTCGATGATTACTAGATTCAGTCGAGAATTCCCAGGTATCATGCGAGTCCTCCATGAGCTAGACATAGCAGTGGCATACAAAAACTCAAAACTGAATCAAGCACATGGTTGCACACATCTGGCACTGGGTAACGCCTCCACCTCAAATCTGCCTTAGAAAGAACCAAGTGAATCAAGGTGCTTCACACGAGGCTTCGAGCACTTGCATTGCATTACAGGGTGAACAAAAGTACTCCATAAGCACAAAAATTTGAACACGATATGAGTCCCAAGGTAGATTCAATGTGCTCTGAACCAACACTATAATAAAAAGAAAGTAATCCTGACACATGAACTGGTGGTATTGACCAGTGACGCAAGCTCACAGCAAATCCAACTATTTCTTACAACTAAGTTGCAGAAATCTGTGTCCAATCTTTGTTTCAAAAAAATATAGAAGATGGTGTAAAATTAGTTTTCCAATGAGTGACCCAACTCCGCAACGTCCAGAAATGCTCACTTTGCTGCAGCATCAAAGCGGTGCGCAACAAGTATCCATGCAGGAATTGATCTTCAGCAATGTAATCAGAAAGTGTGTTCTAAGTCTTTTCAGATGATGTCGTGCTCAGCTTTTAGACTTCAACCTTCTGCAAGGACATTAAGTAGCTAAGCTGCTTTGACAAACTGTACGCAAGGTCAGACATAATCTACTGTCTACAAAAAAAAAGGACAGTTCATCTTGAGCTGACTCAGGGCCTACGTCGATATAAAATCTGTCACATGTTTCAACTATCCCACCACAATGCAGATTTTCCCCTTCTTACAAAATTATGACGATTATCAAACTCAACGATGCGCGCCTTCCAACGCAGGGTCCAATCTCAACATCCAAGTAGTAGCCGATGCAAATGACGTCGACTGCACTGGTGCCTACAGGAAGAATCGCCTCCTGCTGGTATCCATATCTGGCTTATGCACCCACTCATACTCTCCATACTTACTATCAAAAGTTCCTGATTGTAAGCTCAGCAATTTCAGGGTAAATCGTGGGCCACACTCTTGGAGCCTCGCTACGACAGCATTCTTCGTCACAGTTTTAGGCGCAGCTTTTCTAGACTTCTTGTCGCTGTTAACTCCGATAGCTACAGGCGCTAACTCTTTTATCTCTTTCTCTTCAAAAATATACCTGTGATGCCTGAAGAAGATGAAATCACGTTGGTTGTGGAAAGTGACTGCACGCCTACCCCTAAACTGAGGATCCTGAGGGAAAACCGAAGCAAACAAACGGCCGACTCGATGCCCTAAGCGGGTCGTGAAATTGTTCAGCAAAAGCTCGGGCATGTGCGATGTAGGTTTCCCGTGCCCCTTAATCTTCTTACTTAGCTTGATACTCGACAGCTTAAAATGCGCCGTCGGCCCCTCTGGCAAAGCAATCATGAGCAATCCATTCGGTTGCTTGCGATTCTCATTCACGACAAACACCGTCGTAAAATCCCGGTTCTTTGCAAACTTCACAATTTGCTTCAAATCATACGACCCGCGCTTGTAAAAAGTAGCGTTCGGAATAACCGTCAAGAGTTCCTTGATTAATTTACGCGTGGGTGAGGAACACTCCTGGGAAGTAGTAATCAACAGCTTCGGCATCTGCGCACGCGCGAAGTGTCCACTAAACTCGTCGACCCCATCGTCAACTTGAAGCTCCTCATCGTCGGGCTGCGCTACCGTCTCGTCCGCTTCCCGAGTGTTCTCAATTGTCTTCGGCACCTGTCTCGGCGGCGGCGCCTCCCCGAGCTCCACCGCCTGCCGCTCCGCTGTATCGCGCGCCTTGATCCTCTGCTTCTTCTCCTTAATCTTTTCCGCCCTCACCTTGGCATACTCCGCCGACCGCTTGTGTTTGTTCTTGATGTTGGAAGGCAGCTTCATCCCCGCCTTGCGCAGGGCCACCTCCCCTGCATCTTCCTCATCATCGCGCATGCGCTTCCCCATCGCGGACAATCCCTAATCACGAAGATTGGCGCAAACCCTAATTGCTTCACAGCTCCCAGTTCAGTGACCACGAAGGGGATTGCACAAAACCCTTATGCGCCTCGATAGAGGACCCTGCAGGAGGAACGGTTATCGGTTCGAATTCATGGAAACGCGGTTGTAGGGTTGACGTCACGTGTTGAACGGCTCGGAGCGTTTTGCCGTGGGTACCTCACGACCGTGACTTGCAAACCTTGCCCATTTCATTGCACTGAATGACTTAGAATAATCTATTGTTTTCGGTCTAATTTAAACAACATATTTAGATTTTTTTTTCATACAAGATGACCTCTAGATGCTTCATGTATATGTATATATATATTTTTTGTGCCAACCAACCAATAGCTTTAAAAATAAACACACTTTTCTATTTATATTTGTATTTGTGCATGCATTTCTCTCTTGTTTTTTTATGTTTCTTCTTTATGTTTTTTAACGTTTCTTTTATTTAAACTTAAGAATATTTTTCAGTTGTAAAATAATGATAATTTATTGAAAAAAAACATATTTAAGAATCAAAACTTTGATGGTGTAAAAACTGCATTTTCAAGGTATAATCTAAACATATTTGTAAAGTGACGATATAAAAATAAATAAATAAAAATCCTTGATGCAAATTGAATTGAACTGATGAATATGACATTCTTCTAATTATTATGTTTTATTTTCAATAACATGTGAAAGAAAAGTTTAGGTGAACTTATGATTGTCAACATTTGAAGCACTTTTTAATCACAAAGAAACTTCAAAGATAATATATTTAAATAAAGATCAAGACTTTTATTGAGTGAGCTCTAAAAAATATCAAAAGTTTGAACTCTTTTTAAAATATAAATTTAAGTTGAAAGTGATGTAAAGCATGAAAGAGTAAAAAAATATATAGTATAAATAAGCAAGAAACTCACAGAATTAAAACACCACAAATTAAAATTCACATACTTTGAAGGCGATTCTTTCCCAGAAATGGCATCTTGTGATTCATGTTTCAACATTGCAGCCATCTGTTCTTGATAAGCAAATACACAACAATGTTGTTGCAAAGTCCTGGTCAAAGCACAAACATACAAAAATCAAAAAAGGAAGAGAATTTCAACCCAAGAGAATATCAACACCAGATTAACAAGGACTTTAATTCAATTGTCATTGTAATTTACATTTAAAGTCTTGATAAATTGTTGAAAGCATTATATCATCAAAAAGAAAGTCAACAGGATAAAAACGCACATGTTGGAAAAAGAAAAAGAAAAGAAGGAAAAGAAGAGAATAAGAAGAAGGATGAGAAGAAATCATAGAATGTAGCTTAAATCAAACTGATGAATCAATGAGGACACGAAACTGTCAAAGTTAATGAAGATGCAGTGGCTCCAAAGTATTGTTTTGTTTTGTATTGTTAATCTTTTGTTACTTATTTCTTCATTAATTTATTCGTTTTCTCGTTTTTCCTCAAAAATAAAATTATCTACACACACACACACATCAACCATTTTGAGAATCATGCCGAAGCCACAGGCCTTACTCACAATGCAAAAAGAAAGCATGAAGAACCTGCCGACGATGAGGTTTCTCTGCCTGTCGACGCCTCTTCTGCCGGCACGCCATCGCCGTCCTCTCGGCTCTCGCAGCTCCGACCGAAAGAACACCAAATTGTGTATCCAATTATCTCCTCAAAGACCAACCTTGTCGAGGATTGCGGCAGCACAGGTCTGTTGCATTCCGTGCTACAGTCCAAGCCTTATCAAGTTCTTTTCGTATGAGTTACATGGTGTCTGAGTTGTGACGGTGTTGCAGTGTGAGCACCTTCGAATTTGGGTGTGTGTGCATCTGTTGGTGTTGTGGTGATGGAATCGTCTGTGAGGCTTTCGTGGCTATGGTGGCTCCCATGATCTGTGAGAAACCTCTGGCCTCCGGAACTTGAAACATCGGTGATGTGCCGAAGTATGTCTGAATTGCTTTCGGGAATGTGAACGAATTCATGTGTGATTGGGAGACACGATGCTGTCGTCAAAGTCCTCGCATGCATCAATATCAGAACCTCGAGGTTTTTCTGACATTCAAATTTCTTTCTCATTGCACCTTGTGCTCCAGTTGTTAGCCTGCTCACCTTCGAATGTAGTCAATACTCAGCTCTGTCGTGTGCACCACACCACGCACGCTTCGCAGCAGATTCTCGGGGAGTTCCCACACATTGCTCTGCCAGAGTAGCTCCACTCTGACCCGCACGGCATCCGAAGGCGACCCTCACCAGGTCAATTGGATGGCGATTCCCTAAGAAATGAGCAGCAACAAGATGTTCGGGGGTTCAACAAACGCTACAAGCACGACAGCAGCTCCGTTGGCTGCCCCATGACATTCAGCGTCTACTTCCCGCCTGCTGCAGACTCCGCCAAAGTCCCAGTGAGCGATTCCGAAGCCAAGACTTCTACACGGTTTTGAGCATGTGGTTGATGGATCCCGAAATGCTTGACAATTCGTCTACACATTGTGGCAGGTCTTGTACTGGCTCTCGGGTTTGACGTGCAACGACGAAAACTTTATTCAAAAGGCGGGCGCTCAGCGAGTAGCAGCTGCGTGTGGCCTTGTCCTGGTGTCGATGGACACCTCCCCTAGTGAGTTCAAGTCTCCTTCAGGAGATTATCATCATAATTTGTCAATTTTATCAAGTTTTATGAATATTTGAGAATTTGTTATGAGGTGTGGGGTATTGGTAATAATCTGTGCATGTGTTTCTCAGGAGGCCTGAATGTGGAAGGGGAGTCGGAGAGCTGGGACTTTGGCACAGGTGTTCCAAAACACTTTTTAAGGTTTCCGTCCACTGTTCGTTTTTTTGCATTGGATTGTTGAATAGAATGCATCTGAGACCAGGTTTTGAATCAAGGCACCTGGTGTGGCAATGGAATAGGGGCCGGATTCTACTTGAACGCCACCCAATTGAAGTGGAAGAACTGGCGCATGTATGACTACGTCACGAAAGAACTCCCCTCTCTTCTGGGCTCCCATTTTCCAAATCTGGACATGGCCAACGCCTCTCTCTTCGGCCACTCTATGGGCGGCCATGGCGCCTTCACACTCTTCTTGAAGAAACCTGATAAGTATAAGGTAAAGTCACCCATTCCTTGCAACTGCAATATTTGCGTTATATGGCAGCTTCTCTGGTGTGTGTCTTAAGAAATGCTGTATCTGGTTTTGCAGTCTGTGTCTGCGTTTGCGCCGATTTGCAACCCTACGGCATGTCCATGGGGGGAGAAAGCCTTCGAGGGATACTTGGGAGTAGAGAAGGCGGCTTGGGAGGAGTATGACGCTACTTTTCTCATGAAGCAATATCACGGGCCGAAGACAACCATTCTTGTCGATCAGGTAAGTTGTAATCTCTAGACAGTTATCTTGTCCTTATGAATTTTGCTGGAGGATTGGAATGTGATTTCGGTTGGTTGTTTTCAGGGTGACGAGGACAAGTTTTAAAAAGAGAAGCAGCTTCTGCCAGAAAGTTTTGAAGCGGCGTGCAAGAGTGCAGGAATACCCGTGGAGGTTCTCATTCAGCCCGGCTAAGACCACTCGTACTTCTTCATTGCCACTTTTGTTGAAGAGCATATTCAACATCATGCCAAAGTGCTTGGATCATGTTGAACTGTCAATCAATGATGTGAACCCCACACCCCTTCAGCAACTCATAGAGCCACTTGAAAGAGCTTGAACATGATGGTGTTGTGAATTGGGGTCCTAGCCACGAAAATTACTTTTCTCCTAGTGTAACTTGATCGATGATGACATGTAGTTGTTGCTGGTGATGTCGGAATCAAAGTAATCATAAAATATTGAGGCTGTTGTTTGAAGAAAAATATTTGAATGATTGATAAAAACGAACAACAATGTATAACTATGATCTGCCATCGCAGCAATTGCAGGGCACGTAATGGAGTTTCCTCTCCGCACTTCCTCCAGACAAAGAAAGTCTGCCAGAAGAGTTAGATTGTTCAAAAGTAAGCTGATCAATTTGAAGGATCAGAAACATCCTGCCTCTGCAGAGTATCGTTGGGGCCGCTTTCGGGTCCACAAGTAATCTCGAGTTAGTGAAAGACGAAGAAGCTATCCTTTAGGGGAGGTATCCAAGTAATACGAGAATGTTCGATCTGGCTACTCGAAGCTGAAAGGGATCGGAGCACACTTCTGAACCTTCTAGAATGTCCAGCAGGTCCGTCCAGCATCAACTGTCAATGTTTAATTGGGTGATCGTCATTTCCAATTGAATGACAAAGAAATTCCTCAAATGGTGCTGTTGTCTGTGTCCTTCCACAGGCCTCCACAGACCATCGGGATCTGAGTGACCATGTACTCAAACCATGAACAGTAATCATGTATGGTAAACTACTAGTAAAATCGAATGTGCCTATTTCTTGTTCTTTTTGTTTTGTTTTGTTTTCTATTTTTTGAGTTGCTTCGACTTTTTCGCAAAAGAAAACATCAAAGTACCTGCATTTTAGTAGATATCTACTATCTGCGACGGTCCTGGAGTTTCCCAAACGTCGAATACATCCTCCTCATTGTGAAGCACAAAAAGCCTGTCCCCACCTACGGAGATATCGCTGATTGCTCCACCCTCTTTCCGTCGTAATCTTGCTGTTTGAACCCCCTTGGAAGCGTCCCAATCTGGACTACAGAAGACATAAACGCTGTCGTTCTTGCTTGAGAAGAGTTGCGACCCGCTACAAGCAAGTTTCGAATAGCACCGTTCTTCAGCCTCGGAGATTTTGCTAGGTTGGTATCTGTGGCTCCATCGTACACCTTGATTATTGGTTCGCATATCAATAAAACCAAGATTGTCAAATTGGTTGACTACGCAAACTGTGGAGCACTCTTCCATGGCCACCGTATCCATAACTATCTTTTCATCGGCTGTACCTCGCAGAGCAACATCTGTCCACGACCACACCTACAGGAAGAGAGCAAGACAATCGAGAACGCAAGATGTGAGATTGAATGTGTCGAAAGAGGCAAATGCTGAACCACGGCATGCACCAAACAATTATCTTCTCAAAACTAACCACTATGGCCTACAGTAAGAATGAAGGATCTCATTCAGGGAGGAAAAAAGTCAAGGAACGTCTTACCTTTCCCTTTGTTCGAGAATCAAGAAGAGTAATGAAACAGTGATCACTGCTCGGAAACAAGTTGGCCACAAGAAGGAGGTTTGTCCGCGGCAACCACTGCATCCTGCAAGCATCGCCTAAAGGCCGCCCTGGACCTTCGTACAGAAATGTCACTTGTTGACCAGTAATTTGGTCCCAAGTTCCAACCCCATATTCGTAGCTCCTACCTCGGCAGCTGGCATATACATGGATATCATTACTGGCAAGTGCAGCTGCAGTGAAATTTTTCGACTCTCCATCGTGAACAACCTGAAAAAATTAGACAACGATGTCGGTATTGAGCAGCAGGGACCAGGATCGCGAGGCCACCTACTAGAGATCAATAATGTGATCACAGACAAGAATACACCAACCATATTGCAAGTGTCACTAGGACTAATCGATAAGTTCAAAATAGAACAGCGCAGTTGGGTAGCTATACTGCGGTCACGCGATGCATCTGCGAAGCAAACCCTGGAACAAACTAAGCGAAAAATCATGTTCAATTTATGTGCAAACCTGAAACTTGTGCTCAATTTTCCCTGTCTTTGTGTTGAAGGATGCCATCCCCCCAGCTCCATTTTCTCGTTCACCGGTGCAGATCACAACTCGATTTGGGCTAAGAAATCCTACGTCATTTACATTTACATAGTCTAAGGTGAGTGGAGTTTTTTCTTCCATCAACCAATCATAGACATGTACCATGCTTCCATGAGCAACACAACATCCACCATCTGGGGATGCACGAATGGCAGTTCCATCACCAGTAGCCCGTCCACTGATAGAAGCAACGCAGTCCAGTCGATTCCCATTCAATGGACCTTTGCGGGCAGCTTTCACGTGATCAAGTATGCCATAATACTCAGCTTCTCTGTACAGAGGTTTCTCCAGCATACCTAAAAATCACCACAAATCGAGAGTGAGACGCTCGTCCTGCGAATGATTTATAATGCTTGCTGCAGCCTATCTCACAATTCAGACATTCTAAAGTGAGATCATTCTGCATTGCAATTTCGAAAGCCCAATGTAGAGGATGAGGCATAATTTAGTTACACTAGAGTGTAGAGGTTCTCCTACCTAGGGGTATATGGAGTTCACCAGTTCGTAGGAGATCCAGAAGAACAGTGAAATAAACCGGATTCCTATCGATAAAGAGCTCATTGGACGCTATGTCTGGTACTAGCTGCCAATTTTCATCTATCACTGCTGCAAGCATTGATCCCCTGCCTGCGTTGGCAAGAGTTGTCCGAGAAGTGACGAAATGCTTGCCCCCAACATTCAGGTGAACCCTATCATGCGCCATGAGATTTGTATCTTCCGAGCTCAACAGAGGTTTACTAAACTCTTAAAATGACTAAATAGCAATTACAGCTTCCCGGTCTCTTTGCAGTGCTGCCTCTATTCTGATTTGAGTGAAGAAATGACAAATGCCGCAAAACTATGCTCACTCCACTTGTCGACTGTTGCCGCCAAAATTGCTTTTGACAAACTTACACACATTTCCTGGTGATGCAAAACAGACTCAAGGAGTCTTTCGTAGAAGACCTAATCCAACACTCTTGCACAGACCAGCCTCAGAAGCAAAACCTCCTGCTCAAAACAAACAGATCAATTTTCTTGGTAGAGTTCCATCGGTGGCGATCGTCAAAAAGAACTTGGAAGTAGTCTAAGCGGCAAAAAAAAGCTGATCATGACAGCACAGAAGGAAAAATAAAAAATAAAAAATGCTGCGCTGCAGACGAAGAGCAACAATGACATCCAGAGCAGCAGCTGCATAGCATTTGGATTCTAGCTAAAAATGAGTTTTGGACCTCACTGACAAGAACAGCAAAAGGACTACAGTGGAAAATTTACAATCTATATGAGTTGTGTCCTACAACACCAAGAAAGATTCGACAAGAGGTCCACATAGAAAATACAATCCCTTGCAACGCACATATCTCTCTAAAGAACGAGATGTTGTATATATACATATCTGGTAACATGTAATACTAAAGATCAAGAAGGAAAGAAGAGATACTGACCAAGATAAGTTAGTTACTGAAAATTCAAAACAGAATCTAGTCTACAAACAGCCTCAGGAACAGCAAAATTTGCGCGGTGAAGCTTAGAACAGCGATGGTCTGAAAATGCTGGAAGTTTACAGACAAAGAGCACACCTAAAGCACCGATGCACGGAGACGCAAAGATGCAGTTGAAGTTGAAGTCGCCGCTTCTCGCGAATCCCTACTGATTGCAATGGGGCAGCCAAGGCACTCAAAGATTTCGGAAGGAGGAGCACAACCTCGGTTGAAGGGAATTCACTAAGGTGAGACGTGTTCGGAGAAAAGAAGCGAATCAAGTGGCTTATTCTCCGAGACCAATGAATGGTTGCGGCCAGATTAAGAGAGTCGAAATACAAACAATGGATCACCAGCACCCAGCATTCAGAATTCTCAGGGAATTCTCGAATTGAGGCCGAGGAAGGGGACAAGGCCCAGAAAGAAGCAAGAAAGAAATTGGGCCCCTCGAAGAGCAAAGCAGAACAAGCGACGACATGGTGTTCGAGATTACAGTCCTCGCAACAGAGGAGACCCAAGATCTTGCACAAGAACAGAGGCTCGTGTCGTGAAAATCGGCATCCCAAAGTCAAACGTAGCTCGGGAACTGCGATCGGCCGCGGGAGAATTACGCTGTTATTAGATCCAGCAAACTGGGGTAACTTCTGCCGAACGAAAATATAAAACGAAAAAACTATCCCTCTGCTCTAGTTATAGCCCAAACGCCAGCACCCAGAAACACCTTACGCCAGCACTCGTTCACCTTGACAGGTAAAACAATTCTCCGCAGTGGAATATCCATCAACGGCACGACCAGAAAAGCGATGCCATGACACTTACACCTGCATCGCCCGATTGCCCACATGAAAAATCGCCATCAATGCGCAGCACCTCACCATTGGCACTCCCCTTCATCCCCAAGTGCCGAATCGAATCAATCCTCTCACCATCCCCCATCTCCCACATTCCTCTGCCCCCCTTTCCCCCTGAACGCGCAGGAGCGCCTCGGCAAATCGCTGCTACGTCCAATCCCAAACTATTCGCCCGCATCAACAAATTGGTGATATCCTTGCCGATCGACACTCGGATACCGGGATGGCGGCGTAGGATTACCGCGATAAAATTCCTTCGCCTACATGCCGTCCGACGCCCCAATCTCGACGAAATCCGATGCGTGTCAAAGCGCTTCATTCGTCTGCAGCAGCACCATGTGAGCGGGCGCGGCCACGGGCACGGGGAAGGGCGGTGGCGGGGGCGAGGCGGGGCGGTATTCTGTCGCCGTCAAGTACAGGTCACCGTTACGCGGTTATCCGTGACCGTGTATTCTAGTGACAGACATTCCGGCGCCGTCCGTGCTTTCCGAATCGCGCTGGTCAAAGCTCCCAACAGCCGCTGTTCATTGGCGCAGGTCGTAATCAACCCGGGAACCCGACGTTCGCTTTCAAATTTCATCGGGTTTCGGTCTTCACGTTGAAGTGGTCCGTTATCGCGGAGCCCAAGCCCGTTCCTTTCCTTTTCACTTTTTCGAGGGGGAACAGGTGCCCTCGCAATAAAGTCAAGTGTGGAGCCCTTTCTAGTGTGTGATAACTTTGTCCCATAAGGTGAATTATTGCTTTGTGTGTTGCACAAGAGTGGCTTTAGTCCCCCCCCCCCCCCCTTTGACTCCATCTTTCTTCCTGCATTGCTTTGGAATCAGTGGCTATTGAATTTCATCCTCATTCCTGCCACGTTTTATTAGTCTTTTTTCTTATCGTTGTGGCCACGGTATGGACACCCAAAAGAAAGAAAAAAAAAAAAAAAAAAAAAAAAAACTCTAAAACTTTAAAACTTATGATTTTTTATAATTTTAAATGCTGACAAATTTTCTTGATAAAAGACTCCATGTGAATTTTATTATAAATTGTGGTTACTAATGATAGTAAGAGAAGATGTAAATGCACATGTTGAACCCATGGTTTAACATTCACATATATTATTTCTTCTCTCTAAACAACATATCTCCAATTTAAATAATAATATATTTAAATAAATGTATAAATACTTATTCATATATTTATAAAACAAAAATGTATTACTTCATCAAAAAAATAAATAAATAAAAGAGCAAATTTTTATATGAATGCTATTTTTTAAACATTACAAAATTGATATTAAATGTAATATAAATATCTTATCAAAAAATAAAAGATTAATATTTTAAAAAATCAGAAATTAAAATCTAAAAATAGAATAAGTTGTTTATTAGAAAGATAGAAATCAGATTAAACAATTAAAATCTAGATGTTGCCACAACATTTTAATTTTGATACTTTTTCACTTTAGATTCATGTTAAAAACCATTTTTCTTATAATTTTTATTACATTTATAATCTCAAATAATTTAAAAATAAATTAATATACATAAAAATATATATAATCAATAGTTATACTTTATATGAAAAATTAAAATTAGTTATAAATTCACCTTTAATTAGTTATAAATTAATTTTATTATTTTATTAGTTATAAAAATTTAAAATTAGAGGAAATATATATATATATATATATATATATATATATATATATAATTTTCTTAGAATTTTCTATCTACATTGACTCTTATGGTTTTAAATTATAATTATTAACTTTTTTTTATCTTTTAAATGAATGTATATGTATCAATATTTATTTTTTATTTAATTGATCAACATAAATTTAATTTCATTATTGCATAAAATATACTTGTATGTATTGTTGTTAGTATATAGTCAATTAAGCTATTTAAGCATGTTTATACTTAATTAAAAATTTATCTTGAAATAATTATACTATATAAAATTTAATTAAAATTTTCAAATAAGCCTTGGTTATATTTCTAACCATACCAAATTCTTCTTTTTTAATTTTGAATCCAAAAAGTTATAATTGGAAAAATAAAATAAAAAATATTCTTATATGTTAAGATCACAAAAGTATAAAACCAATAAAATAAGAAATATATAAAAATCAAAATAATAGAATAGAAACAAGACTACAATAATAGAATACAAAAATAATACTTGGATTGCTCTAAAACTATTGATAGTAAAATTAAATATCTCTAGTCTTGCTTCTTTATTTATATTATGGTATTTAAGTCCTATAGAAGCTTCTAAGGGAGGCTATAAGACCTACATAATATCTTAGAGATAAAAATATCTTTTAGCAAAACTTCTAAAAAAGCTATAGAAATTCTTAGGAGGTTATAAAAAACTATTAAAGCTTATATAAGATTATACAAGGTCCTAAGAAACTTCAAAACAACAATAGAAGATTTGAAAATCTTATTGAATATTTTAGATGATTTTAGAGATTTTTAAAGATCTATAAAAAAATGATAAAAGATTCTAAAAGATTTTGAAATATTTTACATGTTATAAAAGATGTTAAATATGTAATAATAACATAATTTCTTTTTCTAATGACAAGTTTTATGACAAGCTTCAATAGTCTATTTGTTCAAATTTTCAAAAACTCAAAGAATCATTTTATAGTATTTGTTGTGATTATTATTTATTTATTATTTCTATTCAATAGATGCATCAAATTAATCAAACAAAAATTATTGTAGCAACTATTTGATATTAGTAAACTTATTTTGATAACTTAATCTAAGTTAAGATAATCCAAATATTCTTAAAAATGACATCTTGTCCACCAAGTTTAATGCCACTAACTTTGCATAATATAACATTCTAAAGCTTTAAAGGTAATATTCTATTACAAAAATGAGAGACTATTGATGTCTTTTAATTTATTCTACCTTCTCTTCTTTTGCACATTTTAATAAGTACTTTACTCTTAAATTTTTTTTATTGATATCATTTATATAATATAATCTTTTATTTTCTATTGATGTATTAAATTTTATTTTAATATATATATATATATATATATATATATATATACTTAGTAAAGATTTTAAATTTATATTTCTATACTTAATAGATTAGAAAATGGCTTTTATTTTCAATTGATAATATTATATATTTTATAATGCATAGATACTGTCAAAATATTTATTTCTTTATTTTATAAATAAAGGATATTATTAAATATTGAATAATTTTTTTTATTAATTATAATAAAAGTTAGTAGTATGAATATTATTTGTAAAATACTTGATTTAATTAAAAAATTAAAGATAAATATAAAGAACTATATTAAAATACATACAAGATAAAAATTTAAGATATTAATTAAAATTATTTAATTAATAGTAAATCATAAATAACTCCAATATTTAGTATTTTATTTTATTGTATTTAAAAAAATATATTTTAGATTTTATATGTTTAGAAACTTATACTTAATTTATAAATTTTAATTTTAATTTAGAATTCGATAATTATTTATATAAATTTATATAAATTTTAAAATCTAAAAATTTAAAGTAAAATTTCTTTTTAATAATATCAATTTAATTAATAAAATTTTCTATTCTAAGACTTCTGGCATCTTTGGTTTTAAAATAATTTATTTAAAAGTAGTAATATATATATATATATATATATATATATATATAAATTATTTGATTTTATTCTGTTTTTTGATGAAAGGTTTATCTTGATATTGAAGATTTAAAAGAATCATCTTTATAAATGAGATACAACTTTTGATTTAATACAATGTCTTTTAAAAATCTTCAAAACAAACAATTATTTTCAAAAAATATTGGATATTTCTTACCAAAAATCATTTTATAATATAAATTAAAAATAAAAATTTTTAATAAAGAAATTAATAATCACTAAAATTATATTTTTTTAATATATTAAAAGACCCATCATAAATTTTTTTAATAATTATGACCATGGTTCTTTTAAAATAGAGTGTGGTTGAATCAAAACATTTGGTTGATGCCTTAAAATATACACTCTTGTATACATGTAATAAATTTAAATAATTCTCCTTTCAAAGTCATGCATTTATGGCTGTTAATCATCTCTAAGTATTAATTCTATTATTTTATTGAAGTCAATATGTCTTATAGTAGGAAAATAAGAACATATTTTAATAAGATAGTGGCAAGTTTACCTAGATATTTGACCTAGATATTTGACCTAGATATTTAATTTTAATATCATCATACATATGACTTTTGACAAACTTGTCATTCTTTAAGATCTTATATGAGTCTATTTGTTTTCCATTGTTATACCATCAACAATAGATAAGAATAATATGTCCAAGTTTAATTTTGTTGGTTTCAAGACAACAATTTTTGTAAGTTTCTTTTTTATATGCTAATAAATTCTTACAAAAAATAAAATAAATTTTTAAAAAAACATAAATATAAACAAACAAACAAACAAGCAAATAAAGAAACAAATGTTTGGTTTTTTTTAGAAGTTTTTAAGACAATACATACTTATAAAGCCAAATCAAGATAAAGTCATATTCCATTTAGCTTATTGTCAATTATAAACTTGTGTCTTTATAAATTATTCCTAGTTTTTGTTATTTGTAAATGCCATTATTGTATGTTGAATTCCTTTCAATGAATGATGCCATTGTTTAAAAGTATTAAGTAATGCTTGATTTTTATTTTTAAAATTTTAAAATAGTTTTTATACAAAAAAATATTTTAGAGAAATAAGACAAAGCTTGTTATTATCTCTATATTGTAAATATACCATGCCAAGTATAAAAACTTTCTACCTATATATTCAAAAAGCATAGTTTTTTTGAAAATCTATGTATTAATACTAGAATTTACTTAAAAGAATCTTTCAATATCCTAATTTTTTTATTTTGTTTTTCTTCAAAATTATTAGTAGAGTTGCAATTTGTAAATATTCTTTGATAAAAATTATATAATTTTTTAAAATTCTAAATAAATATATTTTTAATTAATAAAGATTTATTTTATTTTATAAAGGTTTGAGTTTTTTTAAGGTCTATAGAGATTTTTTATTTTATATAATGTAATCTAAAAAATTCAACCAAATGCTAATATAAAAGATATTTTTTCAATTTGGAATATAATCCTTGTTATTATAATTTTTCTAACACCAATTGTACTTGGTGATGATAATATTTTTTATTTTTTTGAATACATCAAGATGTCATCTAAATCAATAATTATAAAGTTATCCAAATATAGTTGAAAAAATCATTTTTTATTTATAAAAAGATTGTATAGATATGTGTAAGTCCAAATGTCATAATATTATAATTAAAATATCCATATCTTGTATAAAATTTTATATTCCATTAGTCTTGTTCTTTGATTCTAACAAGGTTGTAAATAATTCTTAAGGCAATTTTTGTACAAATTATTTTTTAATCAAAATTTTCCAATAATATTGAGTTTATTAATAATAGATATATTTTTTTAGAATTACCATTTTAAGTCCTAAATAATTGACACACGTTTACAATAATCTATCTTTCTTCCTAATACATTCGATATGAGCTTCTTTTTATATCTTTGAATTTCAAATAAAATTTTTGGGTCAAATTTTTTTAAATATATTCTAGTAAAATTATTAATTTAATTTGTAATAAACTATAGATTGGTCCAAATAGAAGTTCTTTCTTATAGTTCAATTGCACAATTAAATAATTGATATTCTAATAATATTTTTACATTCTTCTATTCAAATACAACCTTTAAGTTGTGATATTAGATAGATAATCCTTCAATAATCTTGTCAAATGAAGTTTTAAATGACATAGAATAAACTACCAATATAAAATTATTTTTTAATTTTTATACAAATTCTTTAATTTTTTTTAAAGATTATTATAACAAAAATTATCATTAATTCTTCTTCTTTTTTTTTCTTCAACAAATGTCTTCTTAAAGAAATTCTTTAGGTTAACCAATCCATCATCTAATTGTGAAGTTGAACCATAGAAGTCTAAAAATTACAAGATTTGAAGAAAATTGGATGACATTAAAGACAATATGTAATACTTGTTTTGGTACAATCATTTAACAAGGTTGCATTTCTTTTAGAGAATATTATATTGACCCACCTAAATCTTAAACTGATCCACCATGTGACTTATGGTGCAATTCTATCTATCAAAATCTTGTGCAATATATATTGGATGCTAAAAATATATTTGGAAATTATGTATATACATCCTCCATTAAGATTCAAGGCAAGTTGATACTTCAAATCAAGCAACAAGTTGGCATGAGCATTGTTGTCTCAAGGCTCTTTTTAGTTGGCCTTGGTCTCAAACATGCCCTTTGCATCTAATATATTTTTGTATGGAATTTTGATAGATAGAATTGCACCAAAAGTCATGTACTAGGTTGATATTTTCCTTCTTTTATAACATTTCTTAATTCTATAAGTTTTTATTAATAATTTAAACAAGAATTGTAAAGTTTTTTTTTTATTTTTATTTTTATTTTTAAACTTTTTATAAATAATAATTTTTTTGTTTGATAATATTTTTATTAATATAACATACCAATATTCTAATATTTAAAAGTACCATTATATGGATATTTCTATGTTATATATATATATATATATATATATATATAATTAATAAAATATATGAAAGGTTCAAAAAGTAGAAAGAGGTTTTTATTTTGTGACAAGTTAGTAATGTCTAGTCTCATGGTTTCTAATATGACTAGAAATTATATATTTTTTATAGTATATTATCACCAATTGATGTTATAATCTTGATCTTTGATTCTTTTTCTTATTGAAATAATATTATACAATATGTTTTGGCTTACCACAATACACACATATCTTAAATACATTATTTTATATTAATTAAATAATATATATATATATATATATATGTATACATATAGTATTTTCCATATTAATTAATATCATCCATTGCAAAAAAATAAATATATATATATATATATTAAAGATTATTAATCATAAGAGATGGCATATTATAAGCAATATGAAAATCATCCTTGCTAGGGCCCTACAATCTAGATTACTCATTTCCACCTTGGTGACTATATGGCCTTGCATCACCCAATCACATATAGCTATGTGGCCTTGCATCATCCAATCACATATAACAACATGGCCCTATCAACCACATGGTCTTTGCTAATTACCTTTGTTAATTAACAAAAATCAATAACATTCAATAAATTGTTAAAAATCAGAGATTATTAATTATGCATCATAGAACAGAGTCAATTTTCAAAATTTTGATTAATTATTGAGGGTTATTAGTTTTTGGGGATTAATTATTGGGAGGAACATTGTATATATATATATATATATATATATATATATTTAATGCATAAAATATCTACTAATGTATTTATATTACATATTATGATAACATGTAACATGTCATTTGCATAACATTCGTCTACAATCACTGCTTCAGTACCTTATTATTTAGACACCTAAATTTCAACCGAGGCTTTCCTGGTCTTCTACCACTATCTGTCTGATGTTCCTATTCATACAAACTCAATTGAGAGTCTAAGATCTCAAGGTCAATGTCAACTGCAGCTGTTCACTAAAGCTTGCCTAATTCATGAATCATGGTACCTTCGCTCAATGATGCTTCTATGGGATTGGTGACAAGTTCAAAAGGTTATCTACCAATACCACCTTTCGGTCGCTCTTTAACATGATAAGCATGATTATCCTTTCTGAAGAGTTGTAATTTGCAAGTTGATATTATGCTTTTATTACACATACCCTGCAGGTGCTGTAATTATCTTCGACAAGGATCTTTTCTCCATAAATTCTTTTGTCTTTTCCAAAGCACCGAAGAAAATGGAGCCTCCAACACCAATCCACAAGATTCTGGGACCCAAACCCTGCCACACCAACCCGACATTGTCGCTGGCTGCTTAATATTGGTGATAAAACTAAAAGAAGGAATTAAAAAAGGAAAAGGAACGTTTACTGTGAACTCATAGTGATATCATAAACCAGGTTTGTGGACCTGAGTAGTACGATTAATGGCAAAGCTTAGCGTTCTCAATCAAGAACTTCAGGTAGCAATCTATAAAGGATCAGAAACAGAAGAACTGTAGAGGTGCAATGAAGAAAATGAACCTGAAACAAGGTACCCGCACCCTCATCTCTGATGATCTTCACAACACAGTCTTGGATGCCTTTGTATTGCAGGTTAGGTCCCTACAACATGGTGAGAGTTTTGACGTGAGGAACCAATTATGATGAAATCCAGGGATCTTATATTGCTTCTGCTATTTAATTACCACCTGGTATTAGGAAACAAGACAAGTGAATCATACTTAACAGTAGGGACACACTCAGCAGATGAATGAGCACAAAATACAGTAACCTTGGCAATAACACAAGTATCGAGAAATATCTACATAGCAACACATTCTCCAAAGAAGGGTTGTATTGTAATGATAGACCTGAATCATAAGCCGTGTCTTGATGACGTCAAGTGGAGTCGTCACAGCACCTGTTATTGCCCCTGCGGCAAGCAAACAAAACACCTCTTACGACCAAGTTCTCCTCGCAAATTATAATCAGATTATCAGACAAGGTTACAATGAAATTATTGTAATTTATGGCGTCTTCGATCCTGTCAACTAGGCTGGAAAAGTAGCAAAAAAGTTTTATTTCAATTCAACACAGATGGTATACAAACCTGCTATTGCACCTATGAAGGCATTTTCAGTATCATTAAGTTCTCTCCGCACCTAAAAAGTTGAAGACAAAGATATCCTTTGTTAAAAAGTTTACGTAAAGATCAATTTTCGCATTCGAATAATTGTTGAACCCTATTTCAGAGTGAGAGTTAAAAGTGCACACCCTTTTTGCATAATTTATCTTTAGTTGCTCATAGATGCAAAACTGGAATGCATCAAATGGTAGGTCTCGTAACAAGAATGAACCAAAGCCCTGTAAATCACAACCAATGAAAGTGTAAGCATCAATTCATACTAACAAGGTTGTGGGAAAATTATGTGATACTTGTCCAGGGGCAGGGCGGACGAACACACGCAAAAGAATCATATAAGCATGGAGACTCTGATCATTCAGAAAGCTCAAAAACATACAGCATAAAGTCCCCGAATGCCTTCTTTCGCCACTATCTGGCGTACAGCTGATTGTGGAGATACGAATTGTCCAGTTTGCATCCTCTGTTTGACAACCTGCATCATTCCAACAGTTACCAAGTTCGCCAGTAATTTGTACATTAGCAAAGTATCTCTTGAAATCAATGTGACATACTACACCAGCTGTACATGTTGGTTGTGAAAAGACCACAGCGAATCCGGAGAGCTGGTCTAGGTGGCGCTTCAAGAACTCCTTCCCACCAAGTCAATATCATCTTTCTACAATAACCTCTGACTTCGTGATATAATAATTTATGATTAATGTACAGTTGCTGTACCTCAGTAGGAACTCGAATTAAAGACGATGTTCCCCCTCCACAAACGCCAGCTGTCTGTTGCAGGAGCGAACCCCAAACAGAACCATTATTGAATTACTCAAATCACATCCTACACCCTATGAGGTAAGGCAAACTAAATCAAAGTATGAAACTGTACCAAGTGGGCGATTGAGGAGAACTGGTCTGGAAGAACACTCAGCAACTTTCGTTTCACAGGCTCGTACACCCCCACGAAAACAGCTGATGCCCTGTTGCTCATATAGTCAAGACAGCACCATATGCATATATGGAACCATAAGCAGCACACAAGATGGGAAGATGAAGCTCACTATCATAGACACTAGCGCCTAAAATTCACTCCTATAACATATAAAGTTCATGAAGATACACTTTCAGATCCATAGCTTTTCAAATAACATAGCTTGTTTTAAAAATCTTTCATGTCTGATAGGGTTGAGACAATCTTGGGGTGCTGACAGTACAACAAACGTTTTACATTTAATGCACGAACATGACTTTTTGACGAATAGTTGCATTAGGAAAATAAATAGACACGAGAATGGAACCACAAGCTAGGAGAAGAGTAGTAAGAGCAGTTACTAACGGGAGGACACCAGCAAGATTGCCCGCAAGGCCTGAGTAGAGTCCCTTAAATAGTGACGGATTGCCCCCCAATTGCGCTGCCTGTCAAATGATCCGAGCCACGAAAAAATAACAATTTGGTAAACCATTGTGGTATAGATTCCTATCAAATTAGATAAAAGTGAAAAAGAAAAGGATTATACACTTTAAAATTCAATCCTCAGTACTAAGAGTGAAAATAACAGTTACTGCCCGTTTGTTATAAATGTGGCTGTATATCGCAGAGGCGTATTGGACAACGAATAAAGAAAACGAAAACCCTTATGATTTAAATAATAGGATAGCATTCATTGTGCAAACCTGAAGGCGGGTTTTGATGGTGTCAATTGGGTACAATGCTGCCTCCACTACTACGCCTGCTGTGGCTCCAGCCACTGCTCCCACTGTAACCTCGCCATATATAAGTTGATTTCCATATTAAGGCGCATTATAACAACCATATTGGATCAAATGCAGAAGCTTAACCATTGACGAATCTGAAACAGAAAAATCCTCAGACCCATTCACGTTTCAGAGCCATTGCAAGAGATAAACGCACTTACCATAGATATCATGTAAAAGATTCGCAGCCTTCTGTGTATCTTGAACTGAGGAAACCATAAATTTCAGAAGAGGTCTGCCTGCTGGGCTTCTTTTGAGCTTCTCGCATCTCTTTCTGGAATCCGCATTGTAGAACCTTCACTATTGTAAATAGATACAGTTAACCACAAACTCAACGCATTGAACTTAATATTCGAGGATTCACATGCTCAGCTTAAAAAAGCACAAGGTCTAGTATGTAAAGAGTGATGACCATTCGCCGCTTTTCTGTAATTACCTGGATAAAAAAGAATCGACGCGTCGCTGGTGCTGTCGCTCTGCACCACAATTCCCACAACACTGCCCTCACACGTCATAACCATACCCAACAATTGCATAAAGAAACTATTAAGGTAAACTTCCAAGTCATATTTCTCGACTCTCATCCAGTATGCAGTGGTTGCATAACAAACACCTACATAATCCGAAAGCGAAGGATACCAGAGTTGATGGATTAAAAACTTTTATTCAAAAACGACGAAAATGCAGAGTTTTCTGTCCGAGAAATTATACGTCCCACTGAGAGCTGAACGCCACAAGAATCTGGGGACTGTTAAAATTGTAATCCCCAAAGAAAACTAACAATACACGAACGAAAACTTCAAAGAGCTGAAATCCTCTAGAAGTCATGAAATTAGACACACAAGAGTGAAACCCAAGAGAACATGGCTACACGCTCGCAAGTGTGTACTGGTGGACATGTAAACTACGTCGTTCGTAATTCTACCAGAATTGGACAATTCTCTGCAGACTCAAGCTCTGGGCATGCGCCATCATCCCAGAAACCCTGCAAACACAGTTGCTGAGCGCCGAGGTATCACTCACCTGGTGGAGAGAACAATCCCGCTTACTCACGTTCCAAAAATCCCCATCTCCCACACAATGCCTAGCGCTACGAGAAGTTTCAACATCCACGTGAGCGCCTGAGCGGCTCAGTTGGAGCATGGAAACTGCCATCTTTCGCAAACAGCTGCGAAAACACAAAAGAATATGCACAATTTCGGCATTACTGTGCTCTTCGTCAACTTGCGCGAAGACCCAACTCAAAGTGAAACTACGTGAAATTGCCTTGAACCCTAAACCCCCCGAATAAGGCTCTTGCCTAGATGCCGAGTCAGAGGCTCATCCGGAGCGGAGACATCGTTCATCCACCGTCCTGCAAAATCTTGCTATCCATGCTCCCACTGGCTGCACTCGGAGTGCACCATAGCCACTATTCTTCACACTTGCCGGAGTGCTTCCTCTACACACTCAATGCCGAAGTCTGAACCTTCTGCGTGGAATTCCAGCGCCACACACTCCTTGGGCATTGTCAACTGCAGGCGTGATCAGTGAACTGGATGATAGGAAAGGAGCAGCTGGAGTGAGAGAGGGTCATCACCGAGAGGTGCTAGCTCAACTAACAATCAATACATCTCTGGAAACTAGAGCACGTGCATGGCGAGCTTCACTGCCATTCGGGTTACGTTTGGGGAGGAATTCGTCACGAGTCTGCACTGATTGCTTGAATTCAATGTCTTGACACCCTCGGTGTGGTAAGATCAGAGGATTCTGAGGGTTTTGGGAAATTTTGACGGTTGATGGTCACTCTCTGATACTGCATTTTCTTTCGTGATGAGTTTAGGTTCTCGATGACTGAGGTAGCGCTCAATGGAGAGGCTTACTGAATAATAGAGTATATGTGACGGGGAGAGAGATGGAGAGGAGAGGTTAGGCTCCCGGCACCAATGGTGAGGGAATTTGAATCTCCAAGAATTCCACCTCCTTGCAATGGCTGCGACTAATTTCTACCTCCCATATCCTTCTGAAATCCATCTCTCGCTAGAGTCTCATATCCGCAGTTCAGTCCCATGTGCGTCCTCGTTGGTGGGGCGGACGTGGCTCGGCGATGACTTAAAGAAGACGGTGATTGTGACTGGAGTTTCAAAGAGACCATTACTACTGGCGGAGAGTTCAGGGCTAGAATTTCTCGCTACTGCTCGAAATTTCGCAAGTTCATCCTCTTGGGTTGGAGGTTTAAGTACCCAGAAGGGGCATTGGAGTGGAACGGTATGTTCATTAAAAGAGCAGGAGCTGCATTCGCAATCCTTCGTATTGGACTCTAGCGAAGATGCTCCGGAAGTTCAGATCACGCAATGGAGTACTGAGGATGAAGCTGTGGAGGAAGAACCTTTGAGCATTGTTAGAGACGACCGGGGAGACGTTGCTATGATTTCCTTTGACGTGGGTGATGCCACAACTAGTGCGGATCGTGCGAACCTAAAAACTGACATTTTCTCAGGTACAGCCGAGGCTGCCGTTCCCAGCTCTTCGGGTTTATTCATTCGAAACGTAGAGGAGCGGAAGGTTGTTCGCACAGCATGGGAGAAGCTCGTCCGTTGGTCTCGTTCATGGCAACTCCTGAACGAGCGCCGGAAGAACGCCCTCAAGAAGACTAAAAAGATCGTCGTCCTGGGAGGAGGCTCCTTCGGCACAGCCATGGCAGTTCTGCTGGCCCGAAACAAAGCTGACATGAACGTCACTCTCCTTCTCCGAAATCACACCATTTGCCAAGCCATCAACGACCGCCACGTGAACCTCAAGTACTTCCCGCGGCACCAGCTTCCGAAGAACGTAACCGCAACCACAGACCCCAGAGAAGCTCTTCAGGATGCTCAGTATTGTGTTCACGCTGTCCCCGTGCAATCCAGCTCGGAGTTTCTCCGCAGCATTGCTGAACACGTTCCTGCAACTCTCCCCATCCTTTCTGTGAGTAAGGGTTTGGAGCTTTCAACGTTAGAGATGATGTCCCAGGTCATCCCCCGCGCTCTCGGCAATCCCAGACAACCCGTTGCGGTAATCTCCGGCCCCTCCTTCGCCATTGAGCTCATGGACAAGCTCCCCACGGCCATGGTGGCTGCTTCTCGAGATAAGGAACTCGCTCGAGCTTGTCAACAATTGCTTGCTTCCCGCTACCTTAGGGTGAACATTTCCACCGACGTCATAGGAGTGGAGATGGCCGGCGCATTGAAGAATGTCCTTGCAATTGCAGCTGGTATCGTTGAAGGCATGAATCTCGGCAACAACTGCATGGCAGCTTTGGTGGCTCAAGGATGTTCCGAGATCAGATGGCTAGCTGAAAAAATGGGGGCAAAGTCTCACACCCTCTCCGGCCTGTCTGGCTCCGGCGACATCATGCTCACGTGCTTCGTAAACCTCTCCCGGAACCGGTCAGTTGGGGTGCGTCTGGGATCTGGAGAGAAGCTGGAAGATATTCTATCCTCTATGAACCAGGTCGCGGAGGGCGTTGCAACTGCAGGAGCTGTGATCTCTCTGGCTAAGAAGTACCGCGTGCAGATGCCAGTTCTCACCGCTGTGGCAAGAATCCTCGACAACGAGTTGACACCGAAGACTGCCGTTCTTGCGTTGATGAGCCTTCCTCAAGTGGAGGAGGTTTGATTCTTTCATCCGCTTTTTGTGAATTACCCAACAAGTGATAGATTGTTTCAGGACCATGGCTGCGTCCAATTAGTTTGATAGTCTGCTAGATTGATAGCATTGGATTTAAAACAATTTGAGTCCCCCCAGTTCTTACTCATTCACCCAATTTTCTACAAAAGTTTTGTTGCAGTGAGCATCTTGCAATCTTTTCTCTTGCATTCCAATCTCTGCATGTACAATTGCGTGTCTGTAATGCCTGTTGTAAGATTCTCGTGGGTATCGTTCCGAATTGGAGTTCTTCTAGACATCATAGGTTTTGAATGTCTGCTTGATGGGTAGCTCAAGGTCGAGACCAATGTGAACCCAACTTCAGTTTTGTCGCAGTGAGCATCTTGCAAGTGTTTTCTTTGATGTACTTGCTACATGCACACGAGAAACAATCGTGATGGTGACATCAAATGAGAAGAGCCAACACGAATCTTTCGTTATCAATCACAATCCACCTCTTAGGCCTTTGGTTGAGAAATCGACAAGATGAGGATTGTTCATTGTAGATAACATTGATTAGCTGCATGGAACCAGAATGATGCTGTCATTATCCAGTTCGAATGGTTGGATCCAAGAATAAATTCTGCTAACAGCGATGTCCTGACTCATGGGGTCGGAGAGAAACCAAGTGAAAATAAAAATGAAACGTAGTCATCAATAGGTGTTATCAGGAAAAAGTTCGAGGGGAATAATAAAAATTAGGCATGAAATAGTGCCCTTATATTAGAACTCGATCTTTTTGATGACAGTGCCATATTCATAGCTACTTTTTCTTCATACAGTGACCCTTTGGGTGCTGTACACTGCACCTGATTTGCAACCACTGTGGCAACTCTAGTCAAGAGAATTGTCCAGACACAATCAGCCCACTGCTGTGGTCTGATGAATACAATATGCATCTTACTTACGCCGTCGAAATTCCCCCAGCATGTACAGGTACAAAAAAACGATAAGTAAAGCACCTTCTCAAATAGCACAACGAAGCAGCTCTTCGTAATCAATCTGAGCAGGAAGCACACAAAGATTTTATATACAAAGGAAATAGGAGGTACAGGGGTTTCTCTTCCACCTACAACTATACTGGGAATATTTGATACTGATATTAGCTGCAAAGAGAAGATAACCTTGGAGTATGATACGCTCAGCACGCTTGATTGCTGCTTTTGATGCCCTCTAAATATGCAACCCTCTTCTTTAAGCTACCTACAATCAGTGGGATGGATTCGTACATGACTATTGATGAAGGAACGAGTCAAGGACTCTCACAGGGATAAGTCCCCAGTGCCTTAATTTTTGGCCAGTGTTTGCACTTTTTCTACAAACTAAAACTCCGTCGACCGAACAATAAAGTTTTCAAAGACCGAATTCCAGAAGATTCCATGAGCAGCGCTATTTTTATTACTACAATAGAACCCCACGGCACACCAGATCATTTTCCAAGTCCCAGTTCAGCATATTGTGATGAATTCTTTTCTTCGCAGTTTGTGCACAATTCTTCCAAGAAATAGAGACCAGAGTAGAATTGGTCATGATGTTGTTACACTCTTAGCTAAGTTCCGAGGTTGGTCCACGTTGAAGCCACGCAGAACTGTCAAATGATAAGCTAATAGCTGCAAAAAGCAAATGCAAACAAATCACTAAGTCAGCAAGTCCATCGAGATAGTTATTACTTGACAATTCTGCTCTTTATGCTCTTCGTGAGTTTAAAAATACACTGTTCCGAAAAATTTAGCCCATCAAGTTCTGAATTACCAATTGTAATGTCTTCATTCACACAAATCATATTTCAGATTGTTAATACTAATAATGTATACACTGTATCTTGCATAAGCTATAGAACCATACCTGGAAAGGAACGATGTTGATGATAGGCTGCAAGCAGTCCTGAAGTTGTGGAACCTCAATAACACGGCAACCACCATTCGGACACATAAGATCAGCATCGCCCTTTGAGCACATCACAATAAGACGACCTTTGCGTGCTTGCAATTGTTGTATAACAGATTGCTGCTTGCTGCAAATACAAAGAGACCCGCATCAGGATGGCACAAATAATAATAAACTCTCTTGAAGCAAGTAAACAAAGCACAACTTCGAGATGTTCACACACAGGCTTAAAATTCTCACATTTTATTCTTGAATTTAAGTATTTTGCAAAGTACAAAAGCATCTGAGGTCTCAGCTGAATAGGAGGGAGGAAAAAAAAAGCAGAAAAATTCCATATTATACCTGCAAGTTGCATCTCGAGTGGCGATGACAATGATAGGAAGGGTCTCATCAACCAACGCTAAAGGACCATGTTTCATCTCCCCTGCTAAAATACCCTCGCTGTGCATAAGAGCCACCTCCTTAACCTTCAGTGCACCCTCCAAAGCAGTGGCATAATTATATCCTCGACCAAATACTAAAAGTGACTGCTCTTCCATGAGCTCTTGAGCTAGGTTTTTCATATCATGATCCAGCTTCAACACTTCTTTGACATTGTCTGCACAAAAAATATTAGGGAATAACATAATCAATTACAGAACGTGCCCCATGCATCAAGCATACACCCCACAACTCTGGTTACCAAAACAACCGTGAAAACTAAAACTCTAAAACCTGTTCACCACTACAACCTTGAAAATTATTATTGATCGTGAAAATGTCTCGTCAGCGTAGACAGGTGCACACGGTGTTTTAAATTATAGACAGGAAGAAATTTAGGTTCGTTTCATGCAACCAAACTAACCAAACAGCTTCCTTAACTACACAATGAAAAATAAAAGTTGTTACCTGGAAGATTGAATAGATCGTCAATGATTGCTTCACGCCTGCTGCGACTTGATAGGGTATCCTCTCCAAGTGCTAAAGCTACCATTGTCATGGCAGCGATTTGACTTGTATAGGCCTGTTAATGAAAATAACAAAGGAAACCCACCAACTCATTCATACTATACAATCCATGCAAGGTTATCCAAATGCTAACAGCTTATGGTATACCGATAACACGATACACTAAGTTAAGGGAAAGAAAATTACCAAAGGTGCAGGCAAGATAATAATGATAGGCCACAAGAAGTGACAATAATTACACCACCACAAGCATTCAAAATGTAGCATGTTTGTGCGGATTCTTGTAAAGTGGATAATGTATGTAATCTACTCAACTTGACCCACAGGTTTTCCTGAACAATAGCAATAAAGAAATCAGATGTAGTACCTTAGTACTTGCTACACCGATTTCACAGCCAGCATTGATGTGCACCCCGCAATGTGTGCCCCTGGCAATAGCACTACCAACAGTGTTTGTGACTCCCACACAAAGGGCGCCACATGATCTTGCATATTCTAGGGCCTGAAGTGTATCTGCTGTTTCCCCAGACTGACTCACGAAAAAAGCTGTGTCTTCTCTGTAGATGGGTCCTTGCCGGTCTAATAAGTCACTGGCCAATTCCATAGTCACTGGAACACCTGAAGTTAAGAACCAAAGAACGTCAACAACCAACCACCATCGATAGTATTACTTGGTTAAGAACTGACGAAATCATGTGTACTGCAAATCCACCACCCTCAACCTTTCTAAAAGTTGGCGCCCTTGCCGCTGCCCACAAGGAGTTAGTTATTTACAATTAAAAGCTGAAAGTTGACGAGAATATTTCTACATCTCTATTGCTGCTGTTTCTTTTAGGTTGACCTCACGACAAAGGTGAACTTCTTATATGTGGCTGACATATCTTGTGAGACGCAAACCATTCACAATAAAATGCCACAAACAGGGAAGTCGAGCAACATGGGAAAATGCATTGCTAATTTATGGCAAGTACCTGACAGCTCTTCCACAAGGGCTCGTGTTGCCAAACCGGCATGATAGCTCGTACCACATCCAATGAAAAGGATCCTCCTGCTGCGTCGAATTGTTCTCAAGTGATCTTTGAGACCACCCAAGAAAACACCCTTCACTTTATCACCTCCTCCTCGTATCAACCGACCCCTCATAGTTGTGGTCAACGAATCTGGCTGCTCATGGATCTCTTTCTGTGCAGATAAATATACGCTGATGTGAACACAACATGTGTGAAGGGGAAATAAAATAAAGGATTGCAAATACTGGAGAATCAGCATATTACGAGTGATTTTCGATCTCGTGTGGTACTAACAAAAATTGACACGTCATGAATATTATGAGCAATAAAATAACGTCGGAATCATGCATATATCTCGATAAGGAGATAGTTCGAAAACAGAACGCAAATAAAGTTTGCTACTCATGGCTTACAAATTCACCGCTTCAGAAACATATTAGCGGACCTGCATGTAATGGTCGTAATTTCCCTTCTTTATCTGCTCAACTTCCATAGCTAAAATGGACAGGGCACGCTCTATGGAGGCCGGTCGTGGCAAGCCTCCCTTTGCAGTCCTTGTCTTTCCCGCTTCAAACTTATAAATCCGAACTGCTCCATTCTGCATATAACAGGACCCCGATAATTACGCAAATGATCAATAACAGATTCTACGATCAATTAAGCCCTTATAGCCCTTACAGTGATCAGATAGTCTTTCATTTTATCAGTTAGGACTTCAAGGCAAGAAGGAGGTCGCTCCAGCAATAATTGCAGTAGCAGCCATGCACACACATAAACGAGCTTTCCCCATCATATGATGAATGGATGTATCTGAAAGTAAGAATAGAAAGGATGTGTACTAACTCGGATATGCAAAACTTCGTTATCTTCAATCACCATGACCTTTTTCGTGTGCTCCACCACAGCGCTGGCATCACTGGCAATGTAAAATTCTTTTGGTTTGTCGCCATCTTTGGCTAGCCTCAGCTCGGTTTCAACAAACGCACCTCTGTTCTCAGCTTCTCCTACCTCCTGCTCGTATCAATTAACCCAAATCGTCAGCAGAATGAACAATAAGACTGTAACCCAAAGATAACAAACCAACTGAGATGTTCTAAAATATTGATACCGATGTGATGGAAGCTGCACATTTAAGAGCATACCTTCACACCAAGTAGTAATGGACTACCACATTTGCAAGCGACGAGCTCATTTGGATAGTGAGGGCTTTTGAAAATAAGAGCATAGGCACCTTCGATCTGTCGCATCACCTCCATGACGACTTGGCTAAATTGAATCTCTTTGCCACCTGCAAAATCATCACCACCGTTCCAGTATTGATGAAAATATACAAAGGAACAGCTATAACCGAATACAATATACGAGTCATTAATTGCATAGACCAGGGATGAGCACTCCAGACAACAATATATAAGTTATCCTACCCTCATGTAAGTCTGCATTAAATGGCTGAAAATTTAGTCTCAACAAGCTGCAAGAATATGGAATCTATGTACACAGGTTCTAATAAAAAACCACATAAAACTGACCTCCATTTCCGGTCCTGGTGTCCTCGGTCAAAGAATCATAAACGAATTTCGCAAGCTTAGGTATAACCTCCGTATCCGTGTCTGATTCGAATTCAAAACCATGACGCAGAAGAGTTTCCTTCAAAACCTTCAGTTCAAAAACGAAAAGTCCATGAGCGAGCGTATCCCCCCCCCCCCCCCCTCCAACAGCACGCACACCCATGCAGGAAAAAGAAAAGGGAAAAACTAAGCATTTCAGGGAAAGAACATAAACTGGATATCACAAACCAAAAAAAAGCCTGTGATAAGCACGGCAATATCAATTAATGATGAGGAGTGATTTTTAAACTTAGACTATCTTCACAGGCTGAAATGAAGGTATAAAACCCATTCTGCATCCCAGAAAGAGTAGCAGGTTGTCGAATACCGGCAATTAAAGATGTTTCTTCAAAGAAAAACGAAAAAACAAAGAAAAAGGTTTAATGTAAGCAGCTCGTGTATCTGAGGAGGCATCGAGTCGTATGGAGCAGTACCATGAAATTTGTGATGATGCCATTGTGCACTACAAGAAACTCATTGCCCTTTCCTGAAGACTGTGGATGACCATTTCGGGGAGATGGTGGACCGTGTGTTGCCCACCTCGTATGTGCGATTCCAGCGTGATTCTTGAATGCGTGATCAAGGTCCAGATCAGTCTCATTCACATCTGTGTCCATCGATCAATTTCGTGAATAATTCATCACCACGGTAACAGATACGATTTTCATTCCAACAATCAGCATTTCTTTCGTGTTTCTGAAAGGTTGGCGGTTGTTGCTTTTGTTTAATTTGAATTTCGAAAACGTACCTCTGTACACACTTGTAACAAGCTTTTCAATCTTCCCCTCCTCGCGAAACACGAGCGGAGTGTACCCAGGTACGACCAAGCCGCGCAATTTCGTATGGCCATCATCCCCATCGGAGTCAATGGAAATTCCAGCGGAATCATAACCACGATACTCCAGGCGCCTCAGACCATTGAACAGAACCTCCAATATATGTCGTCTCTCCCTTGAAACATTGCAATTTATGTAAGCAAAGATTCCACACATGTTTCTCTGCTGCCCAGCAGCAATTCACGCCCTAAGAAAAGAAGGATAAGGGTGCCCCTCTCCAGCCTTGAATACTCTCAACTGGCGCAGCAACTCAACTTCGTCTTTCAACAGATAAATTGGACGACAGCCCTTCCCTGCATCAACATAATCCCAGCGAGGGTCAATTCTACACCTCCCCCCTAACAATCTTTCATGTGGGCAGAGATCTTCAAACGAATGTAAACCCAAATATAACCCGAAGAAGCGCAGTGATCTGAACAAAAATCTCACTGAGAATCCAACAAGTTGACTGACCACGAGAACTTCCCACCAACCCAGCAGGACCCAATCAAAAATATCAAAAGTTCGGGCAGTCACCCACCGTTTACCACACCTCCCGATTCTCAACCATCGACTTTTCTACCAACATGGGTTCCCTCAATTGCCCCGAAACAGAAAACTGGATCTCAATGATCGCACCCCAAGTGCAAGAATCGCCACTGAGTCTAGTCCGTGCACACCGCAATGTCACAAAACTGGATACACGGGGAGCTCTTCCTCTTTCATACCTTTTCCTTTTTTTCAAGAATAGAAACCCAAATTAGAAACCGCTGGTGCCAGTGGCTCCATCGAACCCGCCAAAACAAGCGACATCAATCTCGGCTCGATTATTTCCCTCACCTCACGCGACGGATTTTTCGCGACATCAAGCGACATTGCGGTGGAGCGAACCAAGAGGGTCGCAAGGGAACTGGTCGGGTAACAGGACAGGCACGTCGCTATCCGCCACCCAGTATGGTCAATCAGAATCTACTGCCACGTCATGGCTGCGCTGCGGATTCATTGCTGGAATCCTTGGGAACTTTACACGTGGGATGGTGCAAGTGATTGTCGTAGACCGTGACACTATAATTTGGAATTGGTTTGCTTTCTCCTTTTCTTTTTTTTCCTTTTTTTTGTAGATATGCTTTGAGTGTATATGTGTAATAAGTTCCTTGTAATAAATACACCGATATTTATGATATAAGCTGATTATTTCATTTTTGTTCAAAGTTCCATTTATTTATTAATTATTTCATTTTTGTTCAAAGTTCCATTTATTTATTAATTATTTCATTTTGTAATTCTATTTGATTTCAGATATGAAGCACCACTGGAGATAGTTTGATTTTATTACAACTTATGGCTAACAATCTACCTTGACCTTTTGATAGAGCTATTGTATCAACTCATTAATATTTTTATCATTAGAAAACATTTGAATACACTTAAAAAGTATTGGATATATGTTTTGAAAAGTCTATTTATTTCAATGGCTAAATTTTGTTATTACGACCTTTTAAAAAGAAAGAAAGAAAGAAATAAATAAATAAATAAATAAATAAAAATAAATCTTATAATACTAAACTTAGATATGAAATTAATTTGGATATCCAATTAGCTTTAAATTTTTCTTTACAACAAACCTGACCTGCCAGATGATGTACCAACTTCATTATTTTATCTAGTATATGTTTTTTTAAAGGAAGTGCTTGAAATAATAAAACTTCTTTTTCTCATATGTTCACTTAGTTAGATAAGTCAATTACTAATTTTTCTATGCTTTTTAAAAAATTTATAATTATAAAAAGACACATTAATGAATCTATTTGGCTTTAATATATAAATAATTTTTAAATAATAGATAAAAAATAGATTATTTAACTTCTATCAAAAAAATATGAAATAAATTGTTAGAAGGATAGAAGGAGCAATTTTTTAAATTAATTTAGACTTAGTAATATACAAAATAGTAAATTTTAAAAAATCACATGTAGTTGAATAAATATATCCATCATCACACATCTTGTAGGTAAATCTAAATATTGGTAGTCTTTGGTATTGTAAAATATGATTAATGATAATAGCAAAGTAGATTAAAAGGATATAAATAACATGTAGAGTTGAAAAATAATTGGTAGTATTAAAGCATCAAATCAAAGTTCTATTGATATTTAGACAATATCCAAGTCCAACATATTTGTTATAAAATTTAAATTAAAACTAATTATTCATTATAAAAAATATCTATAATACACAAGTTCCCAATTAAGACACGAATTTATTTAATCCACCTTTATTTGAAAATTGCTTAATTTTTGTAAGTAATTTGTTTTATGTTATCTTTCTTTTTATTTATTTATTTTTTTTCGTAGATGTAGTAGCAAACAAATCTATTTTGATATCAATTATTTCAATATTTTTATTTCTTTTCACTATTAAAGTTGGCATTTTACCATACCATTTTAATTTATTGGATATAAGCTAGGTATGTAATAACAACAAAATGTAATATTTATAGATATTGTATTAAAAAAATATGTAGATTTATATAAAATTATTAACTTAGTTTAAAAAATAGTTTTTTTAGGATTCCAAAAAAATTGATTTTAGAAAAATTCTTCAATGTTGCCAAGTATATAGTTGATAGAATTATTTATTATAATTTTTTTCTTAAACACCAAATTGTGGTTAAGTAAATGTAATAATCAAATAATGTATAAGCCACAATATGAAATGATATACTTGATTCAAATTATTAAAATTACTATTATTATTATTATTCAAAGTAAATATCTTTTTTATGATTTTTATGTGGATTTATGTTATAATATTCTGTCAGCCAATTTCTTAACATGATCTTGCATTTTAGCTATCTCATTCTTAACTTATTATAGATTAAGGGTTTAATTTTTAAATTAAATAATATTGAAATAAAAATAAATAAATCATTGATTTTTTTAATATCAAATTAGAATATTGTGATGATTGAATAATAAATCAAAATCTGGAAGCTACAAAATAAACACACATTGCAAGAGATGAGATAAAAAAAGATTATATTTTTACATTATTATTATTATTATTATTATTATTCTTATGCTTCATTTATCTTCTACACATTGCAAGGCTATAAAAATGATATTCAGGCTGATAATAACAGCAACAATAATAACAGCATCAATCTGATAATAACAGCAACAATAATAAATAGTTTCATTTCTTTTCTTCAAGCACCACCACCTTAACTTTTTTATAATTTGATTTGTAATATATAATAGCCCCTCCTAATTATCACCAACATAGGGGACATAAATTTGGAGATCATGACTGCTCATTTAATTGCGTGCAAAGATGTGGCTCTTCTCCAATAGCAGCAGCCCTCCCACATGAGCCAATCCACACACACCGTTCGGCATCACCAGGTTGGCCAGCTTTTACTGAATCGATTGCCACGTCAGACTTCCTTCTGAGACCTTTATCCATGTCAGCCACTAGGTGCATGCCACCTGGGAAATGCTCGGTGGAAAGTGAGTTATAACAGCGGGAACCTCGTCACCTCGGTCATGACAGCCTTCGGTTCTTGTGTCGTTGTCGTCGGCGGCATCGCTGCAGGGGCTGAGCGCGGTCCCACAGGGAGCAACTGGATCGGATCGGCCCTAATTCTGAGCCTGGAAGTCTCCACAACAGTTCTCCCTGTGCGCGACCTTTCTCTTATCGTTACAAGCTTTCTAATGAGCCCGTTTGCGTGCATTTTGGCCTTCTGCAGCGACTGTTTTATAAACCCTAATTAAACATTTTATTGGTTTAGTGCACACGCGGTTGGTGTACATGTTGTATCGTTAGGGTTGGCGAATTCAGTTTTCTCTAGCAGGTTTTGGTCTGTTTAATTGAGCGTGGAAATCGGCAGACGAGCTGAAGCTGTGACAACAGTATGTCTCAATTACGTCAATTTCCATTTCCTGCTTTGTTAGGTGCTGTGTGCATGATTGTTCGCGTTAGGATGATGCGAGAAGTGTTCGATACGTTTGGCCGATTGTCGCTTGGGTGTTTCCTTCTCTGAATTAGGTTTGTTGTGTTCAGATTTTGAGTTCATTGATGTAAGTGCTGTGTAAGTATCCCTCTTGTTCTGAATCGCACTTCCATCGTTATCGGAACAATGCGAATAAAAATTCTTGTGCATTCAACATGTATGCATGCGCTGACCAGGTAATGCAGAGTGAGGTGAGGCGAGTCGATTGCTTTCTCTTAATTCTATTGGAGTGTAATATGTAATGAATTGAAGTGCAACCACTGACACATTCGAGGTTTATTATGAATTAGAGAGATATACTGGAGAACGTTCGTTCTTGTCCCACAATCTTGCTCTTACGTTTTAAGGTGAGGTTATGATAAGAGAACTGGTTAGAATTTAGTTTTTTCATCTAGGGTCAATGCTAGTTGAGTGTTAAACCCTCTTTCAAGTTCTTCACGTTGCTCCTGAGACCCGGAATATCACTTCACCTTATTTCCAATGAGAATCCTAAATAGTCATGATTGACTAGACGTTGGAGGTTTTAACCAGACCTGCGTATAGTATGCAACTGCTTTTAACCTGAATCAGCGGGGCTAGTCTTCAAGAGTGTAAAGGAAGCACTATGTTCAGGGCGATTGTTGCAATTAGTCGCAAAATTTTGGTATTGACGGAATTTCGAGAACATGGCACAATTATCTTAGTCTGTATGCTACTGCCATGTTATTATTTACGTTCCAAGCACATGTTCGTGGAATATCTAATTAAATTTCATGTTTACGGGACTGCAGGGTGATGTGTAAACTATAGCGCGGGACTTCCCTGAAGTAAATTGTACCTCATTCATGTAATGATGATTATTCTTCGAATGGTGGAGACTAAATAGAGATCCAGATTCTCAAATAGTGTGTGTATCCTGTCACTACTTTCATTACTTGAAAGAGGTTTGGCCAGATTATGCAATGTCTGAGACAGTCTTAGGACTCCGTAAGTTTCAATCGGTGAGGCATTGACCTTGTTCGAAAGCTTGGAGTTCGACAAGAGGTTTGTTACAAGATGGCAGGACGGGCAAATGGTCTCGTCAAGGCTACGCTCGCACCGTTGGCATTAACTGCCATTTCTCCTGAAGACCGCGCAGCGAAGCTATTGCAGGAAAAAGCCGAAGCAGAAAAACGGTTAAGGGAAGCCGAAAAAAGGCTCAGAGAGGCCATTCAGGAACTCCAGAACAAACAGAATGAAACTGGAGATGGGTTTGGGGATTCTTTTAGTGGTCGCCATTCACTCTGCCCGCATGGGGATTCATGTGTGGCTAATGCCGTGGGAAGCTTGTGCCAGAGTTTCCTACTTGCATATGGTGTTCGAGTTGGAATAGGAGTCATTCTTAGAGCTTTTAAGCTCATTAAGAAAAAGCCTTATTACACTGTCCTTGACTTGAAGGTACTGCGCTGACTCTGATTTGGATACCTTTTTAATGATCAACTATTGCTACTACTTTGCTTCTTAATATACTTTGCAGTGTGTTTAATTACGCGTAGTTACTATAATGCTTAAAATGAGGGAGTATGATACAGAGAGCATCAGAAAGGGTGCATTTCTTGTATTTGTTGCATTTCTTGACATGTGGGAAATGTCTCGCTTGTGTGGCAGCTTCTGTTATCCGAAAAGGATCTTATAGTTAGGGAGGAGGCTTGTCGAACGGGTCTTTTGTTTGGAGGTTTCACAGGGGCTTTTCATGCAATCCGTTGTCTTCTGAGGAGAACGCGTAATAAGGAAACACCAACCAATGCGTGTGTTACTCAACATATGCCCTTTATTTTGGATACAATTCTGTCGTTTCATAATTTGTCTTCACTCGCTCATGTCAACGGCTTTTTTTTTTTTTTTTTTTTTTTTTTTTTTTTTTTCCCTCGTCTGATCCATAATCCTTGCCCTTGAACTGTATTACCTTGGCACAGTATTATCATGGTATGTATTGAATATTTTTCACTTCCTTACGGGAAGTGGATGAGAAGCTGTAAAACTCATAATCCTGAAACAGTGCATGTGATGTAAATGAGATGAAAATGATATGCTATGCAGCCTTTTAGAAAGTTCTCTTAATGGAATGTAGCTTCCTTCTATTGCAGCATTATTAAATGTAATGATGTCGTTTTCAAATATGTAATAGTATACGCTGTTTTTTGACGTCTTTCTTTTTGATTATTAAGTACCTCATTTTATTCATGTAGTAATTGAGCAGACATGTTTTTGCGCAGTTTTGTGGCGGGAACTGTAGCTGGTCTCTCTGTATTGGCTTTGGATGATTCCAGTAGAAGACGAACTTTTGCATTGTATCTTTTGGCCAGGGTAGCACAGGTATATATGATACTTTGTTGAATTTCCTGTTTGCTTGGTCTCAAGTGTGTGTGGATAGTTAATGAGATGCAACCGTGGTTATTTGAAGTATCTGCGCGATGGATGATTTTCTTTAAGGTTAATATGCTAGAAGATATGTGATAGTTTTCTTTGCGATGTGATATACCTTCAGAGGATATTTTCATCTGTATTCTGGGCAACTTGCCATGTGCAGTGTGCATACAATTCTGCGAAGGCTAAAAATAAGTTTCACTTCTGGGGTAGCAAATGGAGTCACGGCGATACATTATTATTCAGCCTAGCATCTGCTCAGGTGTGTTACAGAGAATCATCGGAAGAGGGTTAATTACGTTAACTTTTTCACAATCCATGTTTAATTCCACGCTCTTGATATGAACCTGCAAGATCTTGTTGATAGTCCTCTTCATTATGTGAAACTCAGACGTGGTTTGCAAGTGCAGATTATGTACGCCTATGTCATGCGTCCAGAGACCCTTCCAGAATCTTACTTAGAGTTTATTACGAAAACTGGACCGATTGCGAAGCCTACGTTGAAAGCCGTACGTGAGAGCAATCGAGGTGTTCCAATCGATTTACGAGCTTTATCAGCATTCGTTTTCGAAAGATCAGGAGTTGCTGGACCACCGGGTCTGAAACCTGATTCACCAATCATTCCTTGCACTGGTATACACCCCCAGACAACCTCATGTCTGGCGCACAACAGCAAAGCTACTCGGGCAACATTCAGAAAAACATTCCCACTCTATTTGTCACTCACATTTGTGCCCTTTGTAGTATTAAATATCCAGAAGGTACGCTTTTTATATGCGAACATTTACCTTCTGTTTGACCATTGCAAACGAGCTCCATGATCAGCTCAAATGTGCCCGTTTCTCATCTTTCTCCGTGTGTTTGATCATCTACAGTTTATGCATGCTCCCCTTCACACCTTTTGGAATGCCTTGAAGAGTGCAACACGCTCCACATGTTTTCTCTCAGCATTTGTTGGGATTTATCAGGTGATTTGTTCGTGCTATATTCCTGATTCCAATTCTGGTTTTTCGATCACTGCAACTGTGCAATACACACAAGGGGTTAATTAACCTACGTTTGCCAATCTGCACAAGATGCTTTTATTTGCAATGTTCGCGCCTGAAAACATGATTCATCAAATAATCGTATGAGTTTGAGAAGAGTAGGAAATTTCTATTTATGGCTTCTTCATTGGCTTACGCAAAGTTCTACGGGTGCTCAAAATAGCTTCAAAGGTTTTTGACTTGAACGATTTTTGGGTTGGGATCTGTCTGCAGGGTGTAATTTGTCTTCAGCGGAAAGTGGCCACGAAGGATCACAAGCTAGTGTACTTCTTTGCCGGAGCAATTGCAGCTTTATCTGCATTGATTGAAAAGAAAAACCGCCGCTCAGAGCTTGCCCTTTATACCCTGCCACGTGCTGGTGACTCTCTTTGGTACATCTTGGTAAATCGTCATGTTTTGCCAAACATCAAGCATGCGGAAGTGAGTACTGGTTCTAACTCTTCATCTACATGTTAAGCAAGTCACAAGTTGGTTTAGTCAGAAGTGGGCTTGGAGCATCAGGTTAATGAGTATTATTATGCTCTATAAGGCTTAAAACTTATGAGATGGACGACAAGGAAAGCAAATGTTGATTACTACTTGCTAATCCTTTCTTGCTGAACTTGGATCTGTGCAGGTAGCACTGTTCTGCCTGTGCATGGGTTGCATCATGTACTTTCACGAATACGAGCCTGACACGATGGCACCCTTCCTGAGGGGTCTACTTACACGGTTCCTTAACCGTACAGGTACACCAGCCATGCACTCGTCGACATCCTATTCTTACTTGCCCGCACTTGCGTCTTCTGATGACCGGCTCTCACCGCCAAGTGCGTCGACGTCACAGTACAGTCACAATGTAAGAGGCTCTGCACCGTCGTCACGTTCCCCTGGTTCTCCTTCTGTTGACGGCGGTTCACAGGGATCAAGAGATTCTCTAAAGACACCAGATAGGCTCACTATTGACGCTTTTCAAGGTCTTTGAGCAGTCGGTGAAGAAAAGGTAATAGGAATGGAAGGTCCTGGTAAATTGAACTGATTCAACTAGATTATGTTGTAGGTGAGATTTAACTGTGGTGGATTTTCGCTATGCTCAAGGTAAAAAGGTTCAAATGTAAGGTTAAGTAGTGCATTATTCATCGGTTCTGCTTCTGTCTAAAGACAATAATGCATGCGGTAGCAGCAGTGAGTGGACTCCTTACAGAGAACGATGGCGCAGGCTGGAGGGATTCTCGGAACGATAGTTTGCTTTGCTCGAGCTTAGCTGTAGGGAAACGAAGGTACCCCCACACATAGAGATTATTGATCGTCTTTGAAAGCTATGGCTGTTTTGTCAAGAACGGCTTAATATATTTTATTTGAGTAGACACTTGGGTAATTTGATTCGAAGCGGTCTGACACTAGTAAGTTAAAGGATTCATTAGTAGAGTTGACGCAGGCATTCGTGATTCATACGGATATTTTCTTCAAGAGAGTAAACCATTTCAATCTCGTATCTTAAACGTTGGGATTCTTCTGGATGTGATGTGCAATGTTCGCATTACAGCTGGTTCAAGTTAAAACTACCGCGTTTGTAGAAATGTTTTGGTTCTATTAGAAAGAGTGGGTGAAACTGAATAATAGCAGGCTATCCGTTAAGCAATGCAGCGATTCGGACGACTTTCTTCGGTGAGTATGTATTGGTTCAGGTAGACAATGAAAAATTTCCTAAGAGTCTTCAACCAGCGGTGAGATGTTCTTATTTAACCTATGGTCTTATCTTGATCGGAGTTTAATAGAAATCATTACAAAACGAGCTCATGTAGCGCATGTGTGAGGTTGTGTTGTTTACATGGGAAGTTCGTAGGTCCAATAAAACTCTTCTCGAAATATTGTTAGCAGAGTGTGGATGCCATTCTGACTCGCCAGGTACCAGTTATCCTTCACGTGCTGAGTTTTGATCAGTTTCAGATGCACCTACATGAGCATTACAGGTTGTAATTGAGGAAAGCTATTGTCAACAACCACAAAGGTTACGGAATCCTAGAATTAAATTCAGAAGTGAGTCGTATTAACACCTTTCAGTAAGTTTATCTTCGAGTCGATTCACTCATAGAATGATATGACTTTACAAAGAGAGTCAGATTTAACTTGGCCCGTTGAATTTTTCCAAATCTATTAAGGTTAAATTTATTTGATATTTTGATAAATTGCTACTTCAGAAAACGAACTCTAGACACCGTCCCTGGTAGGAGACCTGGGGCTTGAATTTCAGAAGCTGTCGATACCTTACTATTTATTTCTCTATTGGGTATCCTGCATGACTCCTCGATATTCTGTACATATAAAGACACAATCAAAGAAGTTTGAAGATTCATTCTTTTTGGATTTGTGCACAATGCTTGACCATTTACAAGGCAGAGTCCCCTGCTTTCGACTACAGTCGATTCTTAATGATTCGTTCAATGCAGATCAGCTGGATAACAAAATATGAATAAAAGAAATCAAATACGACTCTTCTTGAATCAAATCCCAACCAAGGGATGCAAACTCATACTCGGAAAAGAAACGTCCCCTTGTTGGCTCAACTGATCGCGAAAGTAATCAACATGCAACAACGAACTCTCTCGTCCTGGTGCAGAAATTACGCAAGATTCCAACAAGACCGAACGTGAACATGACAGTTCGTGGAGATCGAATCTCACCTGATTTTCCTTGTTTGCCGTCATTATATTTGCTGAACCTGTAGTGCACTTTCTCACGGTCTAGAGCCTGAGACTTGAACGGATCCTTTAGGCACGAGCGCACGACGACGGCACATCGGCACGCAAACCAGATGTAAGTCATCCCCGCCGCTCGCCAGTAAGCTGAGCCAGTTTGCACGGCTGCTACTGCAGCTTTCTCTGCTTGTTGTGAAGCCATGGTTACTCGCCCTCTTCAGTGCCTCCTCAACCCAACTACCTCCTAATTTCACTCGCCACCACCTCTACCACCTTAGTTCTAAACCTACAGCACCTAACAATCTCCCTCACAACCAAATTCTCTCTCACACAGTCTCTATGCCACCAAAAGTCCACAGAAAGCCACCACCCATTCCTTAATTTCACGAACTGATTGTCCTAATCTCTCAAACCAGCACTGCGAAATCCAACCACAGTATAAAACGTACCTGCGGAGATTAAGTTTAATAACTTAGCTTACAAATGGAGCTTTCATAACGCTCTGGTGTTCTTGAAACGAACTCGGGAAAGGCGGGCAACGCGCTGCGGTTACCGGTAACAATATCCATGCCCGCCAGCGCATCACCGCCCATATTTGTTTCCTCAGTCATTTTCTGTTACGTCAGTCCCATTCAATTATTTTCTCGACGGAATTTGCTGGTGCAACGAACATACCAGCCTTGACTTGCACGGAACTTTCCGAACCTCGTCTTCCCGATTTTACCCGCGTCCATCGTTGGGTCCTCTTCTCCTCCCCCCCTCATTGTCTGCAGAGATACCCAAGTGTGCTGTGGCCGAGATCGGTGTGTACCCATTGTCGAGCTTGGCGGCCTTCGTAGCTTCGGGACCTTTCTGCGCAACCTAGTAAGTTTGAATTTGTTTGTGCCTGTGAGGTTTGTGGACATTTGTTGCGGTGAATAGTGTTAAGTTTGTTGGTAAGTTTGGGAGTCACGCATTATTTCTTGTGTATCTTCTTTCATTTTTTTTGGAAGACAATTCTGGGTGAATTTTGGTCGTGTTGCTTTTTCGGTGGAGGTGAATTAGGTGTGGAGATCGTTATTGGTATGTACTGTGTCTTCGCTTGTGGAATTCGTGAAACTGCGAAAAGGTGTTTCGTTTTTCTGTTGATGTTGAATTTGGTTTTATTATTCTTGTTTTTGTGGAGATTTTCCTTTGTGAATTTGAAGCGTGTGTGGTTGAGAAGGGGACGCTTCGCAATTTGAGTTTAGGTTCCTGTTGGTTTGTGAGGCTGTGAGATATTGGTTGGATCTCCTTGGGATTTCATAGTCGGATTTTGTTTGCAGGACGCGTTTTACGCGTCGCGTATTAGATTATGTATTTTAGCTTTTGGTCCTTCCGCCGCCGCCCCCCCCTGTAATTGGTCTTTGTTCTCGAGATGTATGACGTTTTCTCAAGGTTTTCTTGTTTGAATTGTCAAGTTACGTCTTTGGTTTAGATCCTTCAAGTTTGCCTGCCTGTCAGATTTGGTTAGTGGTTGTCCAAATGTTTACCTGTTGGCTTAATTTGTGATCCATGCATTGACATACTCCAAAACTTAGTCTTAGTTAATCGATGTTATGGTTTTGTTCATTCTGCTACACTGCAGCATTACAAACATGGACAAGGAACAAGAGCAAGTATTGGCAGAGCAAGAGGGATTACTGGACGAATGCAAACTGTACAGAGGTGAAAAAGAACCTGAAACGAAGGAGGCATTGACGCAGGAAGATGAAGAAGATACCGTTACTGGGTTGCCTGTTGGGCCTGCACCTGCATCCACTGTTGTAGGTGCTCAGATTCCTCGCACTCCCTGGTCCACTGGCCTCTTTCAGTGCTTTGGAAATGGTGACGGGCATTTCAGCAGTGATCTGGAAGTTTGTAAGCATTTCACCTAAATCCTATTAGCACAGTAACTTGAAGAAGTATTTGTCACTATCGTTGTTAATCTGATATTATATTATTTTCATGTGTGCTTCTTGGAATCGTTTTGGAAATTTAGGTGATTCACTGGGTCCGCCCTTCAAACGGTCATATTGCCAAAATTTGTGTCCTTTTGACACACAGCAATGCGTATGCCGCATCTATTACCTTATCTTTCTAGCTAGGCCGTCTTTGAGCAATGTACTAAAGTTTTCAACTTGATCATAAATCAGGTGTTCTTGGATTCGCCGCACCATGTGTTTTGTATGGCAGCAATATGGAGCGCTTATACCCGGCTCCTAGGGTTTTTGTTGATCATTGTCTGCAATATAGCTGGCTTTACTTCCTTGGGACGCTTCTGTTTAATTACAACAACATCGCACCCTGGAGCTCAGTGAACTCTCGTCTTGCTCTCCGTCAAAAGTACAATTTAGAGGTACTCTGTTGTTAATTTATTTAGAACGTCTGATCCTATACTATCCAATTGTGTTTGAGAAGTCTGGTTGTTCTTCCACTCTGAGGCTATTTTATTCAAACTTTAGACTCTTAATGATCGCTGCCAGGTGATGAAGATCATTAATGGAATCAACACGTGTCGTCAGATTCAGTGATACTTCGATTCATCAAGTTACAATATTTACTTTCGTTTAGCATTCATTTGTCTTACATTTATTGACATGTTTTGATTCTGCACTTGACAATTTGCAGGGATATGGAAATTACTGTCTCGGTTGCTGTAGTAACCCCAGTGAAGAAACACGGGAGCGTTGTGATTCAGTTTGTGATCTTCTCATCCATGGGCTTTTCTGCCTTCATCCATTCGCTTTGGCTCAGGAAGCTCGTGAGCTTCGCCGCCGGACCCTGCACCCAGCTAACCAGCCTTATCTGATCATCACCATGGCGCCTCCTGCGGAGCAAAGCATGAGCGCTTAAAATGTCGAGAATTGTGTTTCGGATTTCTGCATTGGACTCTTTGGCATTGACTATTGAAATTTTGTGAGCCATTTCATGCTCATCCTTCTTATGAGGGCTACCAACGTAAGAAAGTATTGGTGTTTGGAAAAATTTGTTTTTAACTTCAGCCTGAATTGCTCCTTCCTGCTCTTTAAATCTGTACATAACGTACTACCTTTTGTGATTAGAGTAGTCTTCTGTAGGATATTGAGAGATCTTTAACTGTTCTCACATTTTGTAGATATATATATATATATATATATATAGCTTCTGGACGTACATCAGTTGTTGGTCAGGCAGTTGGTTTGGTTACGAGGAATTTCAGCATATTGGAGCCATAATCTAGGCATCATTTGTGTGCTGTGCACTAGCAAATTTCTTCATCTATCAAACAGGGCCTTCACCCTGGTGGCTCATTAATGTGTAGATTGGTAAGAGATATAAAATCTACTGTATTTTCTAGTTCAATGTAGTTCGTTCTGTGTACTACAGACCAAAATTCATCTTGTTAAAAAGATTTTAGCGTGCAATTCTGTTGAATTATGATAGAAGTACTACAAGTGAACTACATTTGTTCCGTATTTGATTACTACGCATCACAAGAAATTAGTCAGTGGTTTATCTATTTCCAACAAGCATCAATTAGACCTTCATGATTGCATACTTGGGTAACTATCATTATCTTATTATAATAGATGTTCAGACTCGTTTACACTAACTAATTCAATTATTGTTTCTATTCAGACAAATTTTGAATCTTATATGTTTAGGTTTTAATGACCTTATTTTATTCTATTTTATTTTTGGTTTTGAATATTTGATAATTGGAGCTTATATCAATTCTATTGGCTTCTTGGTATCATTAAAATATCAGTGTATTTTAAACTTTTTTTTTTTTTTATAATTCTAATTATTTAGAACCTGTAGATATAAACAAGTGATTTGTTTCATATTTATAGTTGTATTGTGATTTAGCTGTTTACTGAAAGTTTTGAAATTATATTTAAATTGAAAGACTTTAAAATTGCATACAGATAAAGCTGAGAAATTAAAATATGTTTGAGATTCGAATTTTATTTTTTGAATTAAATTCAAAACGTATTCAACATTGAAACATTAGACTTGTACAAGAAGTATTAAAATTTCACTTAGATCACGAATTTAGTAGTAACAAGTTATATTTTATAATTACACAAAAACTAGAAAAAAATAAAAAGTTGTAAAAATACTTAACAATCAGTTTATATGTCATCATCCTTCACATGTAAATTTGTCAAATTTATGTTGAATCTACTACTATAAACTGACTTGTTTAGTCTTTTTTTAAATTAAAAATGAATATATGCATTCTAAAAAAATTATAATTATTCTAAAAACTCTCTCTAGAAGCTTCTATTGCACACCTTTTAAAAAATTCTCTACAATGCATTCTATGCATATATGAAATATAATTAGACACAATATTTTATTCTATTTTTAATCATATCATATATATATAATACTATTAATACAACTCAATTGATTACTTTAACATACAAATTAATGATATTATACAAAGAAAATTAAGTTATAGGATTAAACAACGTTTGTGAGCTAATGGGTGTGGAAGCTATAAAATAAACAAGTCTAAAGAAAGAAATTGACAAGATTGATAATTGTTTTAATCTTGTGTATATTTACTCTATTCTTACTCGTTTCATTCCTTGAAATCTTGTTCTAAGCTTCTAAAAGTTCCTATACAAATTTCTTACAGAGATTTTATGAAGTGATAACAAGTATTAACCAAATTAAGTTAACTTCATTAGAAATGCAGAAACTTATCATAGCTTCATTTAATTTTCATGCCAACCAAAAATCCCACCTTCAATCTCAATCTATTGTTATGCATTATTACTTTACAAATATAAATTCACACATTATTCCAACCAAGTACATGAACATGTTTATTTAAATAAAATTACAGAAAACATGCTTCCTCGTTTTCATACACACACATTTCGTCTGGCATTTCAGCAAACCAATTTGTTGATGTGGTGATTTAATCACCGAGGACGTTCATCCAGCCACCAACATGTCATCCACTACAATTCATCCAATCACAAACAACGGACATTCATTCATCCGATGGGCACCCTCGACGCACACGCAAGAGGGGCCTGCACAAAGGAGGGGGAGCAGCATCGGCTCGGTGTGAAGCCCGACTTCGAACGGTTCCGTGATTGCCAAGACGAATTTGCCTCTCGGAACCTCGGCGACGCAGTCAACCGCCGGAGCCACAGATTGCCTGTCTGCCGATTGACTGATTGATTGATTGATAGACATGGGTTTGCAGGAGCTCTGGACCATGCTGGGTCCTGGCCTCGCCGGGGCTGTCTTCGGAGGGGCGTGGTGGTTCTGGGTGGACGCCGTGGTGTGCAGCGACATCCGAGTCCCCTTCCTCCATTACCTCCCTGGTACATCCACTTCGCGTCTTCCCTCTCGACGTGCACGAATTAGGGTTTCATTCTCTCTGCCCTGGCGTGTGCTAAGAATTGGGGTGCGTTGAAGGGAGAGGATTGGGCTTGGGATTGCGTGTGTCCAGTTCTATGAAGATTCGATTCTGTGGGTTCGTGGGAATAGTCGTAAATGAGATGCCAGTTTTAGGTTTTGGAGTTGTTAACCATTGCGAATTTCTTGACGGGCTGTTTTGGAGTCTAATGTACGACTTGGTCATGTTTTTTTGTCTTCTACTTCTTTCCTGTCTGTATTTGCTCAGCTGGATTTCGTGGAGGAAAGAATGTCTATCTGATTAATTGCTCTTCCAGCTCGAGAATCTGAACACTATAGGGTTAAGTAATTGAGATAATTATCAAGGATATGGATGATTTGTAATTCTAGATTGGATGGTTTCAGGAGTGCGATTGGACTAAGGTCCTTCTAGCTTGGGCTATCTGGATTAGATTCGATATCGAATTCACTTGTGGAAGCAGTGTGCAAGGAAGTACAGTGGAGTAATGAGAATCAGGTGTTGTTTTTAGGCAGTTTTAGTCTGCAAGTTTCCAGGATCTTTCGAGTTTTTTATTCTTAGATTCTGAATGAGAGAAGTGCACCATTGCAGGAATATTCGCAACAATTGCGGCATTGATGTTCAATGGTGTGCGTAGAGACGAGCTGACGGACTATTCACCTTTTGATGATAACGACGGCTGTCGGTAAGTACTCTTAGAAGCTTTTAGAGAATAGCTATAGTGATTCCCCACTCGGAGTTGAGGGGTGTAAAGATGAGGCCTCATGAGTGCGATATTTTGGAACTCCTCTGCCCTTAAGTGCCTAGATCTTGAAATTCCCGCTCCTTTGGTGACTATTCTAGGATTGTAAGGATTGAGGGGGTTCATTCAACCAGCATCAGCTGGAAATTTAATATTGTCTGGAGAAAATGTGGGATATCTACACTAATATGGTTAGCACTGGGGATGAGTTCTTGTTGTGCAACATATAAATGAGCGCTTTTATGGGACACAGGTTACTGCACATTTCATAAGTATCGTGACCCACAGTACTAAACTTATTCGGTGTAGCTACATGTCTATTAAGTTTCGAGCTATTAGGTTTGCAGTCGCTGAGGAAGAAGGATGTACAGAAGACGAAAAATACTTTCTCTTGTTATGAATGGGATTCTGGGAGTTCTGAAGACCTGTGAGTTTTGAGATTCTAATGGTGTCCTTAATGTTCGTTTGATTTCCTGTTTCCAGGTCAAGAACGTGGCTGTTCCTAGCTTATGTCATTGCATTTACCTCGTTGGCGGGTTCTGTGGGTATGCTGGTGCAAGATGCTTTGCTGCCTACTACTCCATCTACATGGACGGGCATAGCTGGGGTCTTGCAATGCTTTTTATGCCTTTGCAGGTAACACATAATCTGAACGGGTTATTATTTTGATTAAAATTCTTTCAAGCATGTAGCGATTTAGACCCACATGGTTGTGTACATTGCAAGAACACAAGCATTAAATAATTCACATATTATGTTGAGTCAATCGGACTTCTTTGCTTCATACGTACTTACATTTTTGCTGTCAATGTCTTGCAGTGGTTTGATGTATTGGACTTCGAGGATGTCGTCGGATTACTGAGGTGTTTCCCAGGTTAAGGCATCTGTATTAATGTTAAAAGAGCTCTTCCGCTTGTTTTATTTATCAAGGATTGAAGCGACCACTGGTTTTGTATCTCACGATTCTAGTCTTGCTGCTTAGTTGCATAATTTCCTGTCATGTCAAAAAATACTAACTGTAGAATTCAGGACCCATGGCATTACTGCCAACCCCTTGTAATAGAATTGATTCATGTATTCAAGTCTCACCCATTTGAAGTCGGTGTCTCCTGCTATTTGCAATTCCAATTCCTTGCAAAAGTTTCTGATGTTGAGAGTAATGACGTATCGACTTTGCCAGCAGTTTTTGGAAATACTGGAAGAGGCTTTCAATTGACTTCAAGTATACGATTACATGTTGTAACCAATGACACCTTGCTCAATGGGCAACTTCATGGGTTACCATCTCATAAGCATCTCTGACATAGCCAGAAATATAACTCCTTAATCAATTGTTTTTGCCAGCCAAATTTCACGTAGTTTTTATCTTCAACTTCCTCTGCTTGGAGATCATGAAAATCCCTCCAATTCCAAGCCATGTTAATATGCTTGCAATTCTCCTCATGCGGTTGAAGTGGATTTGTTTGTGATTTCACCAGGCAGTGTTCATAAAGGAAAGTGTAACCATCTTTAGTTGAATAGTGCAAATAACCCCTAGACAACTATTGGGATGCAGAAACTTATGGTTTGATGTAATCAATTTTCACTTAGCTTAAATAGATGCATAAGAATATGTATATTATTATATTAACAAATTTAATGATGTTCCACTTTGAATAAAAATATGAATCAAATCAAAACGTTATAAATTTTCAAAGATTGTGCTGAACTGCTTATAAATAATGTTGTTTGAATTACTTCATGATTTGTGTAAGCTATAAATAAAGGCTTATTTGAAGCGTATTCATTAATATGAAATTTGATATCCTTGTTATTATACTTGCAATTTTAAAAAATAACAAAAGAACATTATTTGTATGATGTATAAAGTTATAAAGTTATTGTGTATGATACATTGCATATCATTGTGTGGAAAAGTTTATTAATAAATTTATATTAGTAATATATATATATATATATATATATATAATGAACATTTGAATATATAGTTAATTCAGATTCTTTGTTTAAAAATAAATTGATTGAAATTTTCTAATATATATATATATATATATATATATATAAAAGGTGTAATTGAACTTTAACTTCAAATTCATAACTTAAATACCTTAACTTAGTTCCATTATATATATATATATATATATATGTATATCTATATATATATATAAATATTTATATACATATTAAAAATTAGCTTTTAAGGATTTTTAATGTGACTTTTTAAAATATTTTATATCTAATAAATATATTAATAAGGTATAAAAAGTATCATTATTTTATATTAATTTGTATTTTGGATAATTATCAAACAAATTATAAAATACTCATATCTTATTTTGATCTGTGCATTACTTATAAACTCAAATAAATAAATAAATAAATATACAATATTCTCTCCATTAATTAATATCATTTGTTACAAGAAAAAATATTAATTAGCAGAAGTTATTAATCATAAGTGGTGGCTTGTTAAAAGCAAGATGGAAATCATCCTTGCCAAAATCCTACAATCTAGGTTGGTTACTTCCATTGTGGTGCCCACATGGCCCTACCAACCATGTAGCCTTGCCTTAACCAATCACATATTACCATGTGGCCTCTATTAATTACTTTTATCAATTAATAAAAATAAATGGAAATTAATTAATTATTAGAAATTAGAGGTTATTAATTATACACCATAGAATAGAGTTGATTTCCAAAATTTTGATTAATTATTGGGGGTTATTATTTTTTGAGGAATTAATTAACGGGAGGAATACTATGTGTGTATATATATTATCAAAATTATTTTTTATGAGATCATATATGGTCTCAAAAAAAAATTGTACTTTTTAACTTCTTTTTGCTTGGCTAATGTCACCACCAAAGTCTAGCAATTTTTAAACATCAAAATCCTTGCATACATCATGCATGTTTAATCAATATTCCGATATTGTTCACCATCACTCATTATACTAAGACATTAATTTTTTTTAAATAACATCTGGCTTGTCTGTAAAGCAAGTGCACCACCTACAACAATTCCATATTTTATCCAATAGTTCCAAAATTATCAATGATGCAACACCAGCAAGGTAAAAACTCCCTCTTACCAATACCAAGTATTGTAACATGAAGAATTTGAAGTTTTGATTAAGCATAAACCACCTTCACTTAAAAATGTGTGTGTTTGTGTATATATATATATATATATATATATAGATTAAGTCCCAACACTACCCATGTTATTGTGTAACTATTTACATTCTTGTGTAACTATTTACATAATAACATATAAGACTGTGAACTAGGTTGTTGAAAGTGCATCGTAGATATGTGAGTTGGTGGACCGTTAGAGAAATCTGGCTGGAAAATACCGGAGTACTATGTGGTAACACACATAGTACTCCAGACACAGTAGAAAGCTTGAAGCTGATTTACCTGGAATGGGATAAGATCTTTTAGTTTGCAAAACTTGAGGATTTCTACCGTACGAAATTGTTAGTGTGAATTTCTTGGCATCGAAGATATCAGTGAAATACTACGCATATTACAATATAAAATTATAATAATATTATCATTAAATAACAAGTGTAGGTATAAAACTTCGCAAAATTCTACTCACAACACTTATTCTATTAAAATTTAAGGTTCTAAGTGTACCAGTCTAATGTTGGTAGGGTAACAGTAAGTCTAAATTAGGAAGAAACACCAACAGTGAAAACCGATACTCATATATGACCTTTTCTTTAAAGTTAGTCCCTAGGTTGGTGCATCGCACAGATCATTATTTGCAGGAGATTAAATATAAGGAATTTCAGTAATCATTAGATCGGCACCCAAATCTCAAATAATGCAGAAGCTGGTACATGCATGTTCGAATTGTTTCCAAGTGGACCAATTTCGCGAAGTCTATAGACGTTCGGCAACAAAAGGATGCAACTGTACAATCCTCCCAACCACAACATTTTTGAAGTCAACAAAAGCGAGAGGGACAAGACCACCTAATAACCCACACTACCACTTCGTATGACTTCAAGGCGCAAAGAGGGGTCATATACTTAGCATTCATTTCTTCCCGTCGTCTGGTATTAATATTCTAGAAACGGAGAAAACTATTTCTCCTCCATCTACTGCCGCAGCATGCTAAGACTTCCAGAGACAACTCTTCGACTGAAAATGAAGACCTTTACACCAAAGATAAACGAAAATCAATCTTATCATCCGTGATGATCAGAATGATCGTCATTCAATCTCTGCCACGATACAGGACCATATACTCCTGCATTTGACACCCCGCGCAACCTAAACTCCAGATACACAGTGTCGAAAAAATACTTAGTAAACCTTCACACACGTGCTTGTGTTACATTAGCCCAAGTCAGGTCACCCTTGCACAGATGGACAAATTCCTGATTGATGAGTTGTTTCGAATTTCTCGTCCATATGAGTGTGCCGTAACTGCGCCAAAACACACATCAATTAGCGGAGAACTTCAATATCTGAAATATGGTTGAAGACGAGCTACACAATTGGAGATCATTGTAAACTTGGTAAGTAAACTGTAGAAGTCTTTCAAGTATTTGCACAAAGACCAAAGACAGTAGCGAAATTAAGGGTCGATAAAAAGACTGTCAGAGAAGCCCGTAAACTTACTGGTTGGAGCTCGCAGTCAAAAATGCATCCAGGTCTGGAATGAGAGGTTTCTTCTTATAAAAAGCTTGCCAGAAAATAAGGCCGAAGAAAGAGTCCACTCGATAGCGTATTCAGAATGCATCACTACAAAGCCAAAATTACATTTGGACACAGTGGTGTCATGTGCTACCTAACAGCCATATAAAAGAAAGATGAGACAATCGATAGCACTAAGTCTAATCTACTGTTTTTTTTTGTCTTTTGAACCTTTCTTTTGCACCCAATGGCTCAGCATCTGCAAGTTCTCTCTTATCTCCTTTGTCGTTACTCTCACCTGCATACTTTACCTGTGCCAGGTTTCCAAACACACTATCAGGAACAGATTTTTCAGCCACATCTACACCTGCACCCTCTTCTTCCTCTTCATCTTCTAGCCCAATCTCTTCATCATTTGCATCCTTCCTGTCCCTCTCAAGACCTGTCCCACCATCAGTCTGTGACTGCACTCCGGCACTAACAAAACCCAAAGACTTCATGCCATCTTTTCCAGCAGAAGAAGCCATTTCTTTCTCCAGCGCAGCCATTCCATCATCACGGGAAATGCCTGCTCCTGCTAGAGCATCTACAGCTTCCTCCATTGAAACCTTCCCGGTTTCCCTCTGCATGAGATACTCGGGAAGAATAAAATGCATCTGTACATCATAGAAAAATGACACAGAAATTGTCAGCTGATGCAACACTTTCTCCATTCAATCGACCCGTAACATAAACACACAAATATACAGCCCAACCAAAACGCTAACCAAAAAATACAGAAGGTAAAATATGCCCACCTGGCTGTAGCTAGCAGTCACACTTCTCTTGATGCGTAACATCTCCCGGAAAGTGTCCTCATTACCATGTTGAACTTCAAAGTCATTCCACTTGCTCCAGAACTCTGTGTCTGAACGCGGGTCTGCCGATTGCGATGCATGCACATAAATCGCTCGAGCCCGGTCTATTTCTCCTAAATTCCGCTCAAGCTCAGCATACTTGATGCACATGGTTTTAACATCCTTGTCGGGTAGACCAGACTCAATTGCATGCTGCGATTCACATCACATCATCGTAATGTCATATCTTATTAGTACCACGCCCAACAAAATATACGATAACATCCCAAAAGTTGCACTTAATTCAACTGAAAGCACCTTCTGCTCGTAATCTACTACTCTTCCGCACGCACATAGCGATGGCCAGATCGCAATACTACAAACCACAGCAGGCTACCAAACTGAACATACCTCGTAGATTTCACGAGTCCTGGGTAAACCAAAAAATTCTGCCGCGCGTGCAATATAAATATCATAGATACTCAATCTCTCGTGTTCTTCAACAGCTTTTGTAGCACGCTCATACACAGCTAGTGCATGTCTAGCTAGCCCATGATCCTCTTCCAATTTTGCATATTGTAGATACAGAGGTTTGGCATCTGCTTCGGGCACCTACAAACCAATTCAAAGCTTAAGGTTTGTAAAACTCGAAAGATTAAAGCCTCGTGAGGACGTTATGGCCATTTTATATTCTCACACACACACACACACACACATATGTATATTAGCAGGTACAAAACAAATTAAAACGGCTTAGAAAGCGTGTTTACAGAGACTGATACATGTGCAAAAAATGAAATTCATGTACCTCTTTCAAAGCCTGCTCAAACAAATCTCGTGCACGTTCCAGTTTTTTCCCTCCATAGCGGCTTACAAATTTATTTAGATACATGGACCAGATAGGGCGAACATGGGGATACTTGAATACTTGTACACCTCTCTCGTAAACTTTAAAAGCATCCTCGAAGAACTTTTTGTCCTGCAGAGCAGTAAATGCATAAGACGTTAGTCTCATACTTACAAATTAGAAAAGATTAGACTGAAACCAACATAATTAGACAGAAACAGTCGATAGGAAAGCATTAGTCGCACAATGCATGAAGTCTCGATGGTTATTCACTAAAGAAGCAGACTGTTACCTCTAGTAGGGCAGCATAATTCAGAACAATTTTTGGAGTAATGATTTTGAGGTCAAAAATCCTCTCGTAAATCTTGCGGGTACTCTCCAAAGTACCCAAGCCCTCCTCCAAGTCGACATAGAATTCCCACAACTTCAGAGACTTGTGCAATTTCAGCTGTACCGGCTCTTCCCCCTGCTCAGCCACTGCAAAACAAAAACAAATAGAAAAAATGACGAGAAGTCAGTGAATGAAATATTACGTTCTTCTACGCAAGAATGTAGCACCAACAGAATAAGGACAACGACAATATACCTTTACGTTTGACAGCAACAGATGGCTCAGCTGTAGCGCGCTGCATCAGATCCAGTGCACCCTTAAGATTTTTGTGCCGAAGCTCCATCTCAGCCCACTCACACCATACGATGGCTAGGTCGTCCACAGCCTTATAATTAACCATAACTGCCTTCTCAAAAATGACTCTAGCATTCACGACATCCGCATGAGACTCGTACAGCTTAGCAAATGCCACCCATAGTGTATGAGGCCTTCCGACTGCTTTCATAGCATCCACTGTCCTAACAGCCTCCGTAAAAGTTAATACTTGCTTGGATGGATTATTAGCAAATAGCTTTACTCGCTTATGCCACTCATGGACATTGTGCGGATTTTGTCGCAAAAGCACGCTGCTCACCAGCTCGGGTCGCCTCTCCATTAGGTTCTCTAACCGAGCAAGGCGCAAGTCGACGTCGTTTTCTTCATTAAGCCAGAACGGCTTCTTTATCCATTCCTCAAACGACACTAGTCGATGAGGATCTTGTTTAGACTCATCTCCCTCTTCTTCCTGTCTATCATCAGTATCCAAAGTCGATTGCTCCATTTTGGCGGCTAAAATACTCTCTTCAAATTGCGAGTAGGCATCAAAAACAATGCTGAAGTCCCTCACAGTCACCACACTCATCACTCCTTCCTCAAATACGTCCCTGGCTTTTTCGAACAAACCACACCTAATGTAATAGTCTGCAAGTGACGTCCACAAGCGACCAACCTCGTTTGTGAATCGACGAATTCCACCACGAATAATAGCATCGACCTGTAGACCAGAAACATCCTTCGTGTGCGTGGTAAGCAGCTGGCAAAGACTCAACCAGAGCTGATGCCGTGTTTTCCCTTGACGAGAGTAAAAACTTTCGTCATTGAGCACCTGAGCTAACCTCTCAGCAGCCTCCTGCCACAGCTCCGACATCTGCAAAAACTCAATGAAATCTTCGACATGCGTCGGGTCATACTTCAAAAACCGTCTGTACACTCTCAACGAGGTCTCCACCGGCACTCCCTGCTGCGACACGAAATTCAAATAAATCTCCCAAATCCGGTCGTGCTGCGTGACAGCCAACGCGCACAAAGCCCGGTCAAACGTCCTCCGCGTGCGCGTCAACAGCTTCTGCTCCGTTAGGGTTTGCAAATACATAATCCACAACCTCGGCATTTTATGCATGGTCACCAAAGCCCTCTCAAACGTATTATTCAAGTCTTCATATCGAGGATGCACAAGCGACAGTCCTCTCACCCCGTCCACCTTCTCCTTCAAATACGCATGCCATAACTTGTAACTCCCTGGCAGCGCCCGCACCGCCCTCTCATACAACACATGCCGCTTCTTTGCCGGCGCGTCACTCCGCGCCTTCACATAGCGCCACCATAGCTTCAGCGAGTAAGGGTTCCGCAGTATTTCCTCCTCATAAAATAGATCCTCCTGCGACGGGTAGAGCTCCACAGCCACCATCTCTACCCCCCTTTCTCCAGTTGATTGCAACCCTCGCAATTCCACGCCACGGCCCTTCCCCTGAGGCTTGCACAGAACCTCTCACACTCTCTCGCTCTCGCTCTCGCTCTCTTTCCCCACACCTCTCAAATATTTACTCCTGCCATTGCCATTGCCATTGCGATAACCCTCGCTCTCCCTCGAGCTGGCTCCAAATGACCACAATGCTTGGTCCGAAGGTTTCCGTCACAAGAGGTTTAGGGTTTTTGCGGCATCGCTGTCTGTGCGAACGCACTCTTCGAGTCTTTCTCTTGAGCGCGAACTTTAAATTTTCATCAGGTGAACTTTAAAGTAGGCTTTTTATTTTATTTTGTTTTATTGATTATTTCTTTCTATTATGAAGACTTTCTTTCATGTTTTCCTGAAAGTATGCATACACGCTATATTTCATGCGTTGATGTATAATGTGTAGATAGATTAATGTTATTTGCTGACATGTTTGATATAGTTAGTGGTTTATTTCATTTGTAACTACCAAATTTAACTTTCTTGTCTGTCGACACAATGATTGATCATATTATTGATAAAAACAAGTAAAAAGTAATATTGTGTTTAAAGTAAAATTTGATTGCTCTTTTTTAAATTAAAAAATGATACTTAATAATGTAATTTTTTAAAAATGAATTCATTGATTATTTTTATGCATAATTTTTTTTGAAGAATTCATTTTCATTTGTAGCTGGTGTGTTTGTTTGTTTATATTTTTAAATAATATTGTAGGTGCTTTAAATAAATATCATTTCCATGAAGTTGTCTACTATGTAATATCCTAAATACATCAACATGTGTTATTGATGACCTTCTTTAAAAATTGTTTTAAAGTTTAGGACCTAATATTATTTTCAATGTTTAATAATAAAATCAAATAAAAATAAAAATAAAAACTCCAAACATGATTTTAGACAATTGCTATAAACTCATAAAAATAATGTATAAAAACTTATCACAATGATAGCTATTCAATTTTGATAATCACAGTGTAAAAGCATTGTGTGTTCAATTCATTACACCTGACTTGTGTTTGACTAAAAAATAGACTTCAATTTTTGAAATCACTTTCAGAACAAATAATGTGTGTAAACTTAACTTAGTAATATGACTGCAAACTCGTAATAACATTATGTATCTTCATTAAAAAAAATGTTAATAAAATTTAGATTAAGTTATGTGATATTCAAATCTTAGATTTTAAAATAAAGAAATCGTTTCACACATTAAATTTTTACATAACAAATACAAACATTGTATTCTTCTTTAAATATATTAAATATTCTTTTCATATAAAATCGATAAGGTTTAATTATACATGTTTAAGCTTCATCAAATAAACATTCATGTTTTGAAAAGAATAGTATAAAAATCAAGACATTACTACAAATATATTATATATTGTAGTTACTTTTTGCATACATATCCATTATAATAGTGTTTTTTTAAACAAAATCTACTAATCACAATAAAAAAATGGTAAACACTGAATATTGTACTATTGCATATTATTCAAGTATCCAATATATATAAATTAATATATAAGTATTGATTATATGTGTTTAAAAAAATAAAAAATAAAACTTTAAATGTTATTTTCATATAATTTGGAAGTCATTTGTGTATAGATACACATTAATATTTTTCTACTGGAAACAGTATATAAGGATTATTTAAGCATACATATTACCAATTGATCTACACAAACATTTATATTATACTTGTGAATGTTTAATAAAGTTTAAGTTTAAAATAATATAAATCTTTGTAAGAATTAAAAAATGTTCTTGGCATGTGTGTGTATGTGTGTGTCTATATATATATATATATATATATATACATATTGAATAAACCATATGCTACAAATTGCATAAATACCTACTAATTTAGTATATTTTAATAAAATCAACCAGAAGCATATTATTAAGTTAATTTTACAATACGGCATATTGTAGCAGATACTAGAATTGTGGTTCTTTGTTTTTCTTTATTTATTTATTTATTTATTTTTTCTTTTTTTCTTTTCTTTTTTTTTTAAAACTAAAAATCAAATGAAAAGAAGTAAAATAAAAGTAAAAATTTACTACAATTTACATAAATGGAAAAAATCCACATAACTAGACTTGAGGGTATACTTTAACTTATTAATCATAAATTTTTAACTAAAAATCAAATATAAAATTATGGGACAAAAAAAAAAATTGTAAACATTTTAAATTAATTTCATATATAAATATAAATATAAATATATATATAATTACTATGTTACTTTAGGTTGTAATTACATTTGTGACAAAGTCATTGTTTTTGACTGTATCAATGAATTGAATATCCCATAATAATTACAACTCGGCCTAACCATTTGCACAAAATAGCTAATAGCCATTTACAAAATTGGTTGTTGGTAAAATAGCAATAGAGTAACCTCCTTGCTAAAAGGTTATTGAAAATGGTTTATAGAAAGTTATGATAAAAGGGTGCAAAATATTTGTAAATAGATTCATTGAACTACGACAAATCATGATTTTTTGTTAAGAAGGGATAAACTAAAAATTACTTCTTTCTTACACAGGAAAACAATATTCAGATGGTACCACAATTTTTTCTAAATTTGTCATAATATCAAACAAATTTTTATTGCTTTTATTGTTATTACATGGATTTTTTTAAAAAGAAAAGAAAATGAGTAATTAGTCATTACTGCACATGTAAATTTTTGCCCTCCTTCTTATTTATCCAATTTAAATGTATTCATGCTCAAGTACAATTATTACTTGGACTCGATTATTAGTTATATTACAATGGCAATACATACTAAAATGTCAGATTTTCCAAATTTAAATATTAATTAAAACTTTAAACAATAGCTAAAATACTCAAAAAACTTTACTAGAGATCTACATATGTTACAATAAAGACAACAAACTAATTATAATATGAGGATATATATATATATATATATATATAAATTAGATTATTTTGATAATTCTATAAGAATAACATACTTTTAATATAATAAATTATTATGTAAAGATAATAGAATGTGGTCTTGTGTTTCTGTACATAATTTATATGTAATTGTCTATATTTGATTTTGGTAGCAACATTGAAATTAAAGAAAATTATAAAATATGATTAATAAACCATTTTAATAATGCACACATACACACATAACTATTATTTCTAAAATTGTTACATTAATATTTTTGTATACTCTACAATTTTTAGAATTGTACCAAAAGTTTGAGCATTTCAAGTATGTGTAGTAAATGTTCAATAAATTGTTGACTCTTACATTAAGTTTGCTAGCACTCTTGTAAGCTACTACCATCCGTAAGTTCATTTAAATTTTTTTCCATGTATTTACATATATTTTAATAAATAAAGCAACAAAATATTGATTGTAGCAATGATTATTCGTAATTTACAACTATTCTAGGATATTGTAAGAATTCATGGGAGACATGTCTTTTTCTTTAAGAAAAAAAATGCTATTCATTATATTTCAAGTTATATAATATTCAAGGAGTTGTGATGCCACAAATTTAAAACTAAGCATAATAGTGTTTTAGAGGTTGGCTACAAAGACATATATTTATTTATGAATAAATAATTAAAATGGACTTTACATGTTTTATATCTTTATATAGCAACAACTACAACATCTTGTCATATCACATTCACTACACCCTCAAATCAAAACTAACAATTTTATTTTTCAAGAATATGACACTTTTCATTTAAGTTATAAACATGTCATGTAAATTCAAATTTTACTTATTCTTGTTGGAATAAATAACTCGTTCCAAATATGACACATTTGAATACAATGTGTCAACCAAATGCATCTATATAGTGCATGATTCACGTTTGAAATTTACAATTGTTCCAGAAGACAAGAATATTAAGAGAATTGGTATTTACACCCAACATCATGTTGCACCCACCACACCACTATTATGATTTTGACATGTTCGACAACAAAGAGCTAATCCATTAGAGCACTGATAAAAGCAAAATTGCCTTTGAACACGTCACAAAACACAACAACAATAACAGCAGCACAGCAGTGTGATGAATACAACATGATGCTAGGTGGAAATAATCAAACTCTGGGTAGAAATATCAATGCCCAACATTCAGCTGTTAGTTGCATCCACGCCTAACTTACATGATTGCACACAAAGTACCTCACTAACAAAAATATGAATTCGGAGCATTGAACTCCAGGTTTGCACGAGATAGATAGCTTGCCAAGTAGGCTGACATCAGATCCCATAGCCAGACTTCTGCTGCACGAGGCGAGCCACTGCTGCCGCTAGAAAAGGCTGGAGATCCTTAAAATCTTTCGTATGCTTCTAGATAACCCAAATACTGAAGTTACCTGAATCAGCTGAAGGCATCTCGTGTTGAAGTGGGTACCTGCTTGGCCAGAGACAATATTTTTAGACAACGAAAATCTCTCATAGCCCACACAAACAAGCGGTTCCTGTAGGCTGCACATGACAGTCACCGCACATTGACTCACATACACCACCACAAGACTCTCATACACCACCACCTCACAACGTTAAGAGGTCCTCATTACTTCAGAGGGATAACGACATCAAAATACAATTATAAACAGATTTAATTTCCCTATCTACATGGACAATAGTAGTCAAGTATATGCCTCCACCATGCTGTAACCACCTTTTCGCTGTCAGCTCAGCCATATCAGCTCTACAACACCTACTCTTCCTTTGGGATTCTCTCGCCACTGTCACTAATACCCACTTCGGCCTCCTGGGGAGTAGTCCCAACCTTGGAAGAGAAAGAGTTTTGCTCTGTCTCGACCTCTACATGATCGAAAACTTCTGGCTCTGTCTCGGTAGTAGTAGCTTCGAGGGTAGCTGTGTCTATAGTTTCCGCAACATGTGGATCTTCGTGAGGAGCAGCTTCAGAAGGGGTTATTTTTTCATATGCAGGTTCTTCGGGCACCTCAGGAGCAAGAATCTGAGGTTCGGGGGATTTTTCTAACTCGTCCAAGCCTTCCAATTCACCGAAAAGGGTCTTGAAGAGCTCCCTATGACAGCTGTCGCAGTAGCAGAACCAGGAAAAGTGACCATGTCCCTCCAAAACGTGAAGATGCACTTGGGGGAGCATCCGTTTCGCATACTGGCTCATGGTCACTGGCACCAACGCATCTTCCGTCCCCTGGCGTAAAAGAATAATGCATTTGAGACTCAATACAAAAATGACACCAGTAGCGCAGCAAATTTGGTAAAAAGTAGATCATATCTGCCTCAAGACAGATCTACGCCTCAGGTTCTATACATAAAGACATTAAGTATAGTGAAAGAGGGGATATCGTACATGATAGATGTGAATCGGTCCAGTGAAAGGTGGCAATTCTAGGCCTCCAAAAAGGGAGAAGATACGCTTGAATAGGCTTTTCTTTGCTGGCTTGGGATTAATATCTGTCAGCTTGTATCCCCAGTCATTGCAATGAAGAATGACATCTTCTGCCCAAGCCTTAGCATCTCCAGAACGCATGGCCTCTCTTAATGATCGTTCCCAGTTCTCACCAAATTTATCCGTCTCAAGCAACGCCGAATCCTGCTCAAAAGTAACACACATTTAAGGCCATATCCGCATGAGAAAGAGAATGCAAGCGCAAAATTCAAAGCTGCAACTGGCAGACCGCCCTCCAATCAATCTAAGGGACTTCACAAGCATTCAATTCAGTCGAAAGAAAACTGAAAGGGATTTCTCTCACCTTGGGATTGACCGCCTTCTTCACTTGTCTCATAAGCTTCACGGGTTTGCCAACAATGCCCCTTTTCAAAAAGCCTGGAAGTAAGGATGGGAAGTGACGAGCCAGGCGAAAAATCCACCTGCGATTTCTGTCGGAACGCTTCCAAATAGTCTTAGTTTCTTCCTTGGTCATGTTTGTAGCGTAAGGGTTTCCCATGGGTCCAAACATTACCACTCCTGCCACACGCACTCATTTAACCATCTTGTCCAACCACTAAATCCATGCGGACATTTGGCACGGCAATGCATACATCTCCCAAAAGTCGAAAACAAGAACGTCAAACATGAACAAGCTTAAGCCCTGGAAATGGCCTGTCTACATACCAGCCAATCGATTAGGGATGTAGTGAAGTGCAGCCCATGCATACGGACCACCACCTGAGTATCCAAGCACCCAAAATTTGTCACCCATGCCTAGCGCATCAGCAATATAAGCCATGTCCTGAGCAGAGGTGTTGTAATTTCGCTTGGGATGCGGGTCACTTTGTCCAATTCCTGGCCGATCGTACGAGATCACTCGTGCTGCATACTTTTCAAGAAGCCTATCACTTATGCCGGGTATCCCTGCTTTCACAATAGGGCACTTGGTAAGCAAAATTTCACCGATGCTAGTTGAACGAAATGCATGGGAATAGAGCCGCAGAAGGTTGCTGTTGCTATGGGAAGACGTGTACCTTGAAACGAGAGATTTGGATTCTAGAACTTACGATCTAGCCCAAGAGAAGGAAAATTGGGCGGAAAGGTGCGCAAATACCTGCAAGTCGGCAGGACAGGAAGCCATGCACTACAAGAATATTGATCTTCGCAACATCCCTGCTTACGCCATTCTCTTCATACGCAATGTGCCGCCCATCGGGAAGTTTAACCTTGTTAGCCACAATCCCTGAAATGTCTACATTATAGGTGGAACGTCCGTCGCCAGAAGTCCAACCTGCCGAAACACAGCCCAATTTCAGATGCTCCACTGTACTCTAGAATTGTGAACTCTAAAACTTCACTGATATCAAAGCTATTAACCTCGAGCTGAGGAAATTCACACAAATGCTGTACAGGTGCGTCATGTTCCACAGCGGAGAAGCACTTTCTTGCAACTAGCGATTGGGCGGCCTGTTCCAGCTTGATCTAAATCTAAAACACCAGAAGTCACCCTAGACCTCAAAATATCTACGAGGAGCACTGAACCACTTGCAATCAGCCGAAACTGCACAGAGCCCACAAGACCACCTGCGAGCAAGAGGCAGAAGAACACAATCCCAACACTGCCAGCGAAGTAGGGCACCACTTGAGCAGGCTCATAGCCATCCTCGCGATTGTGAGCTGTTCTCGAGGTGTTGCTGCCCTGATTCACACCAGAATGGCTCATGTTAGGCAGAATCTTGGACCCCATCTCCATTGACAGCTTCCTTGACGTAGATTCCTGCGGCGACGACAACCCTAACCCAGACGTCGACGCAAAATCACGATCCATCTCCTGCTCCCCCATTTGCAACTCCTCGTTTCTCGTCATCTCAAACTTGCCATCTTCTGCCTCCTTGCCGTCCTCGTCCATCGCCGGCGTTGGATTAAACGTCTCTCCCTCCATCCCTCACTCCACCACCCACAAACCTGCAATCCACACGCATCAAATTCTACTACACGTCACGGGGACATGGCCTGTGATTCCAACCAACAAACCTCCTCACAAGGAAATGGGAGAAGCCCAACCGGTCTAACTTTACCCACGTAAGACAGAGATGGACAGAGATATGAGAGAGAGAGATGAAAGCGCGGTGCATGTACGTCTAGATGCTAAATATAATGCGATCCAGTAAGCGTCTTACGCGAGATTGCGGGCTGATGACGATGAATCCACCTGACAGTTCCTCTCTATTTCCACGAGGCTACGGGACTCTCACAGATCACCGCCTATTCGCAACGCCTCCATCACGATCTGTCGTTCCTGCGGCGTCGTGTGAGGGGAGTGGCAGAGGAAGTGAATGCAACCCAATTCAGTGAACAGATTGTTGCAGGAGCAGCAGCAGCTCTCATGGCTCTGCCACGATGCGGTCCTCGATGAGCTTGGCTGAATCGTAGCAACTCCACATGTGAGCTACAGATTCGGCACCGAATTGTTGTGAGGGTTGGATCAGGGTGGGCTCCTTCTTCTTGTCCCCGCCATCGATTATCGAAGCGTCGAGGTGGGCATGTCGCAGCCAGCCAGCCAGCCAGGACCGAGTGGTCCCGTTCCAAGCCCCATTGCGAGTCCACAATTCTAATAACATCACATATCAAATAATGATGGACAAGTCTCTCTTTCTATATATAATTATTTATTATAATATATATTCTTATTCTAATCAAAAAATTATATAATTGAATAATTTATATTTTTACTCTTTTATATAATAAAATCCATTGCCAATTTGTTTTTAAAGATTCAAAAAAAAAAAAAAAAAAATCATTGTGTATTTGATAGTGATTTATTATCATTATTGTTACTGATGTGATTTGTATGGCGTCTATTAGAATATCATTCCAAATTGGCATATTTATCTTGTAGTTTGAATTTATATTCAATATTATCTTTTAAATAGTATATATTTTTTATATTTTTTATTAAAAGATTTTATTCCAATTTAGCCAAATGTTGAATTATTACACTAATATATAATATTCAAGATTGAATTGCATATCAAAAATATACATATAACAACAACAATCTAATTGGTTGTTTAATATAATATACATTCTATATATTTTATTTTTTTTGTTTCATATTTCTTTTTTTTTCTTTATGTTCTTTTTCTAAAAGCTTCAACATTTTTATACTTCAATAAAAATAATACTAAATAGCTTATATCAAAAAATATAATATTATATGAATATATATATATATATATATATATATATATATTATTAGTACAAAAGTTATAATTTTTAATAAATTTAAAACCAAGGTTATAAAATGACTTATCCAAATTATTTATTAAATAATTTATAATATATATTTTTTGATAATTTGAAGATATTTTTATTATTTGAATGGATAATAAGTTCATTTGTACACGTAGTTATCTTCAAAATGTATTCTTTGATATTATTTTTAAGAAAGATTGATTAATGTTTTGATACAATATAAAAAGAAGATCTAGTCTTCTTTTTATATTGTACTATTTTGCCTATTATGCCTTTTTTTTTTTTTTTTTTTTTTTTTTTTTTCTTAAGAGCACTTTTGCATCCATAAGAAGTATAATATTTAATTAAAAGAGTTAGTATATATGAGTTGTTTTAATATGTAAGTATTATTCTTCTTACATAATTTCTTCCCACATTTTTCATGACTTGCTTTATTTGTGTTTTTTCTGTTTTTATGGTTTGAAATATATTTTATCTATTAATTCACATATTATATGTGCTCTTTAATTGTATAAACGTGTATTTAAATATGTGTATTATTGAAGTATTAGAAATTTGTCTACAACAACATGTAAAATTGTATTATCTTTAAATAGGCATATTTCTAATAGATTATTATTAATAAAAAAAAATCATAAAATATATTTAATAATAATAATAATAATAATAATAAATACAGTATATTTTAAATTATAAATAATTTATTTTGATAAAAAATATATTGATTAGATGATGTTGATAATTAATACATTTTTAAAAAAATTGAAGAAATAGCCTTCTCTCACTTTATATATTTATGAAGCAACAAAAACTTATTCTTTGCACTTAATATAAAGTGAAAAGAGGCTATGATATGGACTAAATCATTATTTGATTATGATTATAAGATAATATTTATACTTAGAAAAGAAGGGAAGGCACCACTACTTTTTAATTTTTTAATTGACTAAAACCAAGAAGTTTCACTTAGTTGATACTATATTTAAAGAAATTAGCCTAAATACTATAAGAAGAAAAGGTGAGATGAAATATATTTTTTCTCTAAATAACACAATTGGTGTTGTTTTTTTAATATTTGCAATAGAAACACCTCAAATAGGTGGTTTTTATAAAAATTTAAAATTTTAATTTTAAAAATATTATAATTTTTAATTTAAATTATAAAATTAAAATTTTAATATTTTTTATAATTATTAGAATAAAAAAATGAGATTTTTAGAGGGAGTTTTTTTAAAAAATAAAATAAAAAAAGGACCTGTGTAAGGCTTTTGTATCATGGCCATTCAAAATTGACTTCATCATAGATTGACCCTCTAAATATGATAGCACAAATCTTGATTATAATAAATATAGAAAATAAATTAAAATTCATTTTTAAAACTTTATTATAGATATCTTTAGTAGCTTATGAAACAACTTCTTATAGTTATTGTAAAAACCACTATTGAAGGTGGAGCCAATATAAGTTTTGAAGAGCAATACTATTTATTCTATATAGGAGAAAAATATAATTTATCTTATATTTTTGCTCATATTACCTTTTGGAAAATTTTCTTAAATATAAAGCCAAATAAGAATGATTTCTTAATTTCAAACAATCTTAAGATTATAAAGTTGTGGCCTATTGCCTCCACTAAGCCTAGAGATATCTTTATGTTAATAAAGATAAGTGTGAGTCATTAAATTCACTTATTAGATGTTTTAGAATAAAAGAATACATTTAGAGTATTAAAACTATAATTATGAAGTAAAGATGTATTTAGAGGATGCTAAATAAAGGAGAATAGTATTAATGGAGAAGAAATAGAATTTTAGTAAGTCATAGAGGTAATTATTTTTGTTGATTTAGTATTTTCTTTTAATTATAAAAAATAGTATTTAATTATTAAGACTAATGTCTACATTGGCTGTCTATTTCTATAAACCACTTATTAGAAACATATAAATGTTACTTAGTAGGTAGAAGAAGTATGAGAAATAAATCTCATGTCTTTTTAATTATTTATATAAAAAGTAGGATTTTTAATTGATTTGAATTGATTTTATTATTATTAAAAATCACCAAGATAGAATGAAATATTTTTAAATTAATATTATCATTTAAAAAATATTTTGAAATTTTTTAGAATTTATTTAGAATTTATTTAGAAAATTTGAAAAAAATTTAGAACAATAAATTTAGAACAATTTTATTAACAATTTAAAAAAATTTAAAAACAAATTTAAAAAAATTTAAAACAATTATCATTTAAAATAAGTTTTACCACCTTGGGAGCCATTATGAAGAAATGGAGCAAGATTTGAAGGCCACACAAGGTTCCTAGGCTAATTGGATATTTTTTAATACCATGGTGAAGTCAAAAATGCAAAAAAGATGAGTTTTATTAGTGAAAAATAGGAGGACCAGCAACTAGTGTAGTCCTTGTATGAAGGGAGGTGCACAAGTCCCATATGGGTTGTGGCACCTTGGATGTAGGTAGGAGGATAAGACTAAGGCCTCATGGCCTCTCTAGGACACCCTTATATACTACTTGTGAGCCTTAGTGAGGTTTGAATTCATGATCTCTTAAGCAAGTTATTCTTGAAGTAAAAATTTCTTACTTAATTTTTTTATTATTTATCTTCTATCTTTAAATCATAATAACTTGCTCATAGTAACTTGGATTTATATGTTTTTTATATTATTGGAAAGATAAAAAAATTATCTATCTAAAAATTTTATTTTTAATTTTATTTTTAATTTTTTATTAGGTGAAATTCTTTGTTCTTGCTATTTGCTTCTTTCACTTGACACCACCAATTACAAGCAACTCTTAAGTGAGGCCAATTTGTAATTTGGATTGAGGGGTAAAATTTATCCTCACAATAAAATTTACAAAGTATTATTTTTGTGATAGTCCATAACTAATTTAAAATAATTTTATTGCAAAAAAGTTGTTTGAATTAGTATTGAATTATATATATATATATATATATATATATATATAGATAAGATTTGGATTGCTCCAATACTTATATTAATAAGATTAAAGTGCCCTTGTCTTGTCTTTGTACTTATATTGTAATATTTATGTCTTATGGAAGCTTCTAAGAGAGGTTCTAAGAATTATAGAATATCCAAAAGACATAAAAAGAATCTTTTATGGAAACTTTTAAAAGACTAAAGAAGGTATTTAATGGCTAGTGAAGCTTCTAAAAGATTATTGAAGCTCTTGAGGAACTTCTAAACAACTATGGGAGATTAAAAGATTTTATGGAAGGTCTTAGAAGATTTTTGTGGTTTCTAAAAATCTACACAAAAAAAAGAAAAGAAAAGAAAAGAAAAGTATAAATATCTATAAGATCCTAAAATGTCCTAAATTTTCAAATAGTGATTGTAGTTTTAGTTTATTATGTATCTACGACACTTATTATATTTTAAAATACTTTTATCCTTTGATTATTTAAACAATCAAGACAAAATGTCAAAAATTTAATTGTATTGGATTAGCAAAAGAACTTATTATACTTTTATTTTTATTTTTATTATTATATTTAATATTAGTATTATTATATGTATACATATAAATAATAATTTTACTATTTAAAGTCTCAATGATACATTATTATATGTTAAAATGAAAGATGAAACTTTTTGATATCAATTTGTTTATTAAAAAATAAATTTTATAATTCAAATAATATATTATTTTTTATAAACATAATTCTTTTTAATAAATTTTTTGAACAAGTTAAAATACCTATTTTAGAAATTATAACTTTTATTGCATCTAAATTTATAATCTAATATAGTATATTTATACTACTAAATTCTATGGCAAATATAGATATGTAATTATCTTAAATATTATCTTCAATAAATATTATATTATGTATTTTATATTTATATTTATATTTTTTATTTATAAATTTTGAATAAAAATATACATTATGACATTAATTCTTGTAATGAAATTTTTATTTTTTTATTTTTTAAATACTTCACATTGTAATTATAATTTAGTTTTGGGAAATTTCAAAAATATATTGTCTTTAGTATAGGTCTTAATATTTTTAGACCTTCCTTACTTATGCAATAAACATGGAATAACAAAGTCCAAAGTTAAATGTTTACAAACTACAATTCAGTAAAACATTATTTTAAGATGCAACTCAATTTAAATCATTTAAAGAAATATTTATTAACATACTTAATGTTGTATCAATGGTAAATACAATTAACTTCTTATGAGTTAAAAAAACTGCTGTTACATAAATAAATATTGAACAGAACAAACTCAAGAAATTTCATCTTGTATTTGGAATATTTATATCAAATACTATTAACTTCCGTATCTATAACAAAACACTAAATCATCAAATACCTCTAGTGATTGATATTCACGAATGTCGCTCGTTATTTAGTACTTAGGAATACACTTCTTAAGTTTAGTACAAAAATCTGCATTAATCAATCTTAGTACTAATTAATCTAGACTAATTAATTAGGCCATCTCAATTGCAGAGATAATTCAGTCGGGGACGTCGATGAGATTGGATGGCTGTGTCGGTGATGGCGAGCTTTTGTTTTCGTGTAGACTGTGTTTGCTTTCGTTTTCCTCATGACTGATAATGTATTCTGGTACCGTGATGACATTATCTTGCTGAATCTAACGTCTCATTTCATCCAACTGAAGAATGTTTTACCTTATTTTATTTTATTTTATACTTTAAACTTCATTTCCTGACTTCAACATTATTTTGAGTTGGAGTTTCAATTGTTGGGTTTCTAGAGTTCACTCATGAATTTGTAGGTTTGCATCAGTAGGAATGGAGATGAGAGGTATTAGATATTTGTGTCAATGAGTTTGTAGTGGGGCCAAAGCTGGTGCATGCACGCAAAGTGAGGATTCGTTTCTTTCTCGCAAATCTTTGTAACCGTCGTCGTTCTAGTTTTCTTACTCAAGGCCACGTACCAAGTCTATAAAGCCGTCATGTTTCTTCATTGCATCACGCTAGTCATTGAGATTCTTGCTCACAATGAGATGCAGGCATCCCCTTGAGATCACCATGTGGGTCTTCCAAGGATAGCCCCAGATGTGTCACTTCAGAAGTCTGCCGTTGGGGATTTTGGGCTCTGGGTGATCAGTTCTGATGAGTGGATGATTTTCGGGACTTGAAAGATGGTGACCGAAAAGGGTGATTGTTCAAATGAGACACAGGACCCGTTCAAGTTTCCACCGCCGAAACTGCGATGCCAATCTCCGAAGTGTTGTAACCAGCTGAAAAAAATTGAGAGAGGCTTGAGCGGACCTAGAGATTACAAAGATGATCCCAGGGACCGCAGCAAGCTCTTGCGCATCAACAGCTTGGCATATTCCAAACCCTAATTGTTTCACCACATCCATGAAACGTAGAATGCGACATTTTCTTTCCACTAATTTAATGAGCGGCATTGATCTGAATCAGTGGTTTGTGGCCATTGCAGACTCCGTTCCAAGGGGAACCCTCGGCGTCGGTTCTTCTTGATACTTTTCTGACCCCAAAGCATATATTTTTCAAGTGCAACCATGGTCCTGTTGCAAAGATTATCGATCCGCCCGAGTACCTCTCTTGAACTGCATCTACTGAGCATAGTTTTGTTCTTCAAGCTGGATTATTTGAAAGAATGACAGCCAAATACAAGTTCACACAGACACGCAGAACACACTTAGGTTTGACTGAACCATGATTCTAAATGATTGCTGAGGTTTTAAGGTGCTGATACATTCATGCAGGTATGAATTGAAGATCTTTGGACTTTTCCGTAAGCCAACGACGCTCAGTCGAGACACTATACTGTAACTATATTTTTCATGGATTCTTCGTTCCTCGGCTTACAGTCTATGTTGGGAAAACTATGGAAATAGAAACTTCACTCTCAGATTGTGAAACGGAAGTGTTATTTGTATTTGAATACAATCCCAGAACAATTAATGAGACGCATATAATGGCTAGTAAGAATTCCAAAGCAATTGTTACAGTGCACTGCCTGTGAAGGATTTGTTTTCAATCTCACACATTCATTCCCTGTTCGGTTTCGCAGTGCAATGCCGAAGTCAAGAGTGCCCGTAACGCTGATGGGGTATCAACTGATCACCAATCCATTTGATCACTTTTCACCTCTCATGTGCATTCATACCATTGTTATCAACTCTTCAATCATATGCAAACGTCGGAATCCATAGCAACTCCCTAACATTGAATGTTTTGGAACCGGTAATTGCCTTGAGCTGTTGCAAGGTTCATGAGCCATCCATATAACCATATATGAGCAAATTGTGATTAACGATCTGCAAACCAAAATTTCCCTTTGAATGCTACTGTAAGGTCATTTTACTTTCTTGAAAACGCAACTTTGTGAGTGGTTATTTCTGATGCAGCGATATGGGGAGGAGTCAGACTCGCAGACGTTTTGAAAATGCAAGGTATCCCTTACCGCACTTTAGAGACAGATGAGGGTGGCCGCTACGTGGAATTCATCAGTGTCGATTACATAAAGGTACAGAAGTTGGAAGAGTTGCGTAAATTAATCTGAAGAACATTCGCAAGTTTCTTGGGCAATAGTTTATTGACTAAACCTTTTTCTGTTCTCTTTCGTTTCTCAGGAGACACCTGATGAGTCCTTCAAATCTTTCATACCGTTGATACACGCTACAACACCCAGAGCAGATATACTATTGGCATATGAAATGAACTATGAGGTGCCATTCAGCTCCAAGTTACTTTAACTGCCTTCTCCTTTAGGAGTAGCATGAGCATAAGTAATAAGTTGTGCAATAGAGCATGCTGGGGAAAATATATCCATTCATCCATGTTCCATGCAGCCTCATCGTGATTGTCCACACAGGATATTCCTCGGGAGCATGGGTACCCACTGCGTGTGATTATTCCGGGTTGCATTGGTGCTCGGTCTGTGAAATGGTTGAAGGAGATAAAAATCTCGAAAGACGAGTGCCAGGTTCATAGCAGAAACTACGATCTTACTGGAGTTTTATTTAACTAGGTCGAGCAGAACTTTTCGTATTAGGATAGGGATAATCCAAAAATGGTTTTGCAATAAGGTCGCTGAATTCTATGTACGTCACACAGGGCTACTACATGCAAAAGCATTTCAAGCAATATCCACCACACTTGGATCTTGATCCTCCATGGGTCACCACGGTGGATTGGTCCTCACGGCGCCCGTTAATGGAATTCCCTGTTCAAGTATGAAGAGTTGGGCACTCCTCCCGCTTTCAATAAATAAGGACTTTACTTCTCTGCTGCAATTGCATCTCTTGCATGCTCATACAAACTGCTGTTTTGCGTTTTTTGGTTGGATGTGGATCCAGAGTGCCATTTGCGTACCTCAAGATGGCATTTTCTTACCAAAGGGAGCGACGGTAAATTGACTGCTCTCTTTTCACTCTTGTAGTGGTATCTGTGTTCGCCGCTGCAGGTAGTATTTAAATGAAACAATGGATGATGTAAGCAGCCTAGTCCTGATCTAAACTATTTTGCTTCATATGAACACACAATACTGTAATACTCACACACTGTGATCTTGATAAGTATCATTTTTATTCCCCCTATAGGACTGACCGTTGAAAGACTCATGAGAATGGGCCTATATTTGCAGGTTAACATCAGAGGTTATGCAATTGCTGGTGGCGGTCGAGCTATTGACCGTGTTGATGTATCTGTCAATAATGGTCATTCATGGATGAGTGCTGAACGCCGGCAGGTCTCATTTCCAATTCCACGCATTCCATGTCCATGTTGTGGGACTGTACCACACAAGGTCGAATTTTTTGATGTCTTTGAGGCTGACGGCTATGCTGCACACCTCAATGATCCACAGCTCTTGAAATGGGCGTGGGTATTTTGGGAGTGTGTTGCCCAAGTGTATCCACCAACAGAGATCATTGTGAAAGCGGTAATTTGATGTGTACTCGACAGATTCCTTGCTAGTTGCTAAATTTTGCATAAACATACATTTTGTATAAACATATAAATATAATAGGGAAATGCCTCTTAACCCGCGAGTAAAACGTCGTGCTCTCCTGTGAATACAGGTTGACAGTGCTGGCAATGTCCAGCCTCATGAAATAGACCAGATCTGGAACTTTAGGGGTGTCAACAACAACTGCTGGAACAGAGTGAAAGTCGAACTCTCATTAGCAGGGTGTGTGCACTGTTCCTGGGAACTTGTTTCTCTTGTTGCCTCACAGCCCTGAATGTGCTAACAATTGGCCGTCTGTGCACAGTGATCGTCAGTTTCTCTTTGAATGGCTGCACAAATAACGGCTTGATGTTAGAATCCATAAAGATCTGAATTTCGTTGAGAATTGAAGAAGATAAATTAGAATTCTGTTCTATGAAATCGGTTCCAAGTGCAACACTGTTGGTGTTTTGACGTCCTTGATAGCATGCACTGGCTGTTCTCGGCTTGTATTGTCTCGTTTCACTCTCACATTTCTCTTGCCATTCTGTAAGTCAGAGCGAGGATTGGTGATTCACTGGTATTAATTTGTGGTCCGGAGTGGATACTTGGATAGATAGCTTCGATTTAAGTACAGCATGCTCTTGAAAATCTTGCAGGGAAGAGATGGGAAACGTCTGCCATTGTCAATGTCACAAAACCGTAAGTAGAGCTGCAGGCGTGCCCAAATTTTAGTGCTGTTGTGGTGGTTTGAACTTCTCCATCAATCTAAAAGGTGGCCTTTTGGAAGATATAATGAATTAATATGACACTGATAACAAAGATACTCGATTGACACACAAATATATTTCATTATCGTAGATTAAATTACAGTCTAAAAGTAATATTTAATTTTTAAATGCTGAAGCTTCATTAATATGCAGGGGCGGTCTTACATATAATGTTGCTAAAATTGTACAAATACAAGTGCATACAAATTCAAAAATTATAAAAAAAATTCTATTTATCATATACGAATTTTTTTGATTTATGGAAGTTGCAATAACAATATAAAAATTCACATTAGGTAAAAATCATAATAATTCAAATCTCAAATCACCATTTTAATTATGGATATATTAGATGTTTCATACACAAATATAAAGTTTAAAATATATTCATTTATATGGCTCAAAATTGGTTGCAAGGATGAGTCTTGAATTATACAACAGAAGTGTGGTAGACATGAGCGGATAAATAAGTCATTGATACCGGAAATCACAATCGAAGTAGTATTTTTGAATTCATTGACATTGAAGCAAATTTGCAAAATAATATTTTCATTTACTTCTGTGTACATTTCAACAAAAAAGTACAACTCCTAATTTAAAGAAATGATACATATTATATATAAAATTATAAATGTTATAGTTGCGACTATTTTAACAACAATAAATGGATTTTTAAGCAATGCATGTAATTTTTATTTTATTTTTTATTTTTATTTTTGTTGTTTTTTGTTTAGATCAATGGAAGGTAATGAGAAAAAACATTTGCGCATGCTTGAATTGAAACCTCTTTATTCAAAAACCAAGCCAACTCAAGCTTGTGAGTAACTTGTGACAATGTCCTTCAAAACCCCGACTCTTAACAAATAACTCATCAAGAGAATTGAATTGCATATCAGTTGTCAAAATTGTCAATTTTGATTGGAACGATGTCATCAGCAACTTCAAATCCTCCAATTACACGAGCGAAGAATGTCATCTCTTGCTCAAGTGTGTTACGAATGTTCTCGGCCTGCAACCCCAGGCCCATGAAAGTCAGTTATTATAAGATGGTTCAAAATATTTGGCTGCTCTGGGTTCTTTCATGTAACCACCAATTGACTTTATGGAGACACTCAAATCATACTTGAGCCTTCAAGCATGTTCACAAAAGAAAGGTGATTCCTCAAAAATCACAACCATCAAAACCTGATGGACAAGTAAAGAGAAGGGATAATACCTTCCGAAACCCATGCTGTTCCCCTTCATATTCAACAAGAGCAATAGGAATACCCTTCATCCTAGCTGCATCATAAATCATTCTTGACTGGTTTGGTGGTACGACCTGCAGTAACAAGGAAATATAGACACCCTCAGACAAGACTCCATGGGATTCAAAAACCAGCAGACAGATCAAGTATTCAGAGGGAGAAACAGTGGGAAGCTTACTTTATCTTCAAGGCCCTGAAATAGGATAATAGGACATGAGAGCTTCTCTAGAAAGTTGATTGGAGAACGGTCATATGCGTTCTTTTCCAGGACATCCTCAGAACCTGGAAGTCACCAAAGAAAACATTGGAAACTCTGCATGGTGCACTAATAACGATATACGAAATGAGATGAATCAGCTATCACGAAGCTAAGATTCTTTATCTGCCTGGAAGCGGAGATTGTGAATAAACAAGCGAATATTTACGCAGTACATTAAAATACAATTTTGAATTATGCATGAAATTGAAATCTAGGAAAAGAGCATACCTAGAAGATTAATCAGGTAACGAGATTCGAACTTGTGCGTATCTGATAGACAGCTCTTCAAGTCACTTATCTGTCAAATTTCAGTGGACACAAGGGAGATCAACTAGCTATATGACGATACACATAACAAACGCTGCAGTTGTAACATTGATGAATCCAGATTCACCTTGGGCCAATTCTTGTACAAGATTCGTTCCCAAAAATCTGGCGTATACATAAAAACTAATCAAAGGCATTGCCAAGAGCAGTTATGTTTACACTAACAGATTTTCATTCACTAAGAGTTCAATTAATACCCCATAGAGGGAAGCTCCCGCAGTAAAGGTATCCTTGAATACAAGGGTGGCCATCGTGGTGTAGCCACCTGCTGAGCGCCCGTCTATGCACAATCGATTGGGATCAACCTCCCCTATTTCAACCTGCAATGCTCACATTCAAAAACCCTTTTAGAAACAAGAGAACTATATTTAACTTAGATAGTCCGAGTTTTCATACCAAGAGCGTATAAGACTGCCGAAACGGTACAAAAATTCATAAGCTAAATACACATCAAATAAAGATGATGCCTGCTATATTAAATGTGAAAAACTGCAAGGATCAAGAGGAAATTGAACATGACTACTGCTTCTAGCCCTGAAAATTCTCAAATGCAGGTTTTGGGGGGATACCAAATGCTCAGCACAGCTGCAGCAGTCGTTCACATCAACAATGCCCCACTGGCCATAGAGCCGCTCTCGATAAGCGCTTCCATAGCCTGCTCCAAAATCTCTCTCGTCAAAAGTGTGACAGATTTGTGAAAAAGAAAACTAGTATACCTTAACATACCAACATGCACATAATACAAGAAGTTAAGCGAAACACTTACCTGTGCTACCTCCATAATTTACGTCAGCGAAAGCCCAACCTCGGCTTGTCCAGTACTGAACAGCAGGATCTAGAGTTGTGCTTGCCTCAGCTGTCGGACCCCCTGTTACGGCAACACTTCAAGCTAATCAGTATATTTGAAGAGTTCTCAGATAGAAATATAACCTGAAACCCTCAAAACGTAACTCCGAACGTCAAAGCAATCCAAACAAACGGTGCATTTTTCAATATATAAAATGGCTTCATGAGGCAAGTGATTGACACACAAACACTGAGTACATACCATGACTCCTCACGAGCAAAGGTGGTCGCTCTCCGGATGGACCAACAAAGTATCCATTTGCAGGAGGGTAGAAGTTGGCAAATGCTGTCTCCCCTTCTACCTTAGTTGCAAACTCTATAACCCTCGGAGTACTGAAGTAAGGCTTGTACGGCTCTATGTCAATACCAATCAACGACCACAGTACTGTGTCTTCACCAGCGCCCGCTTTGCCTTCTGCAAGGGAAACCTACAATCAATCGTTCTTTTGAGGGAAAAGAGCACGCCACCTTGATTCATAGTCATACATGTCTTAAGAGACAAAAAAAACTATGGTATCGGAACGGTATCATAGAATACCAGCATAATAAAAAAAAAACACTGAAGCAAGATACAAACCTTCACAAATCCCTTTACATTGTGAGTTCCAAGATTAGCACGTTGAAACAGAGACTTGACATGAATCCTAGAGAACGAATACCATCCAATATATATATATATATATCAAGAACTTCCTCACCTTCACAAGAGAGAGCGTGTCGGTGGATGACCCAGCGCTGAAATATACTTCATTGCCATGTACGAACTGTCACCGCCACATCACAGTATGAAGACCTCCAGTCAATCCACAAAGTTTCCCGATACATGAAATCAGCTTTAAGATACAAACCAATCCACCAGAACTATGCACTTCACTCATCGAAGCCACCTAACTTAGTGCGTCTGATTTTAATATATCCAGGATTTAAAGAATTGCTGAATAACTACCGTAGTTACGCTCAATCTGAATATAAAAACAATAACAATCACATGACATGCACCACTCTCTGGTACATATTGATGACATACTTACCAGATTGTAGATGTCGGTGAATCTTGTCTTTACAGGTGACAATGAGCCGGAGGATAGGTCAAACGTAGCTAGATGAGAAACACCTCGTTGTCTACACATGGAAAAGAATCTCATAAGATGTTTCAGACGTACCCATCTAGGTACGATTACTTGTTGAATGCAATGCTCTCCAGAAATCAAATTGTACGCAATTTTCATCACATCTTTGAACCATGTAGTTAAAACGTGTGAAGCTACGTTAGGATTCTTTAGTTATGTATGATAGAACTACAGTGGGGTCTAGGACCAAAAATACTTTTCACTCGAACTCTTTATGACAAATTGCTGCTAACAGAAGTAGAATCCAGGGACAAAACTGGGCAAGAGATAAATACCTGTAAGTGCATACAATCTGATCTCCAGAATCGCCAATAAAAGCAAATGAGGAGTTACCAAAAACCCAGGGTGGTCTTGCAAATTCAGCTTCCATCGGACACAGAGATTGCACCTTTCCTCCAACACCCTGATCAGCGACCAATAGAAACTTCACTTTAGAAATTGAAGGTGTTACATGAATCAGCGCAACAATCCAAGAGAAATGTTAGTCATTTCTAACATCAAAGCCAACGTTTCAGCAGTTTAGTGAAACGATAGAAAACAATGTGAACTTTCAAATGAAGAAAAACATACCCAGGAATAGAGGTTCCAAAATCTATTTCCACGATCTGAGACAAAGATCAAGTCACCTGACAGCACCCAGAAAGAGACACATTTAAAAAGGTGCTTTATCATAATTACTACGACATAGAGGATTTAAATTTCGCAAAATGTTACAGCTCGTGAAAGTAAAAACGTGCCAAACCTAAACGATTGAACTACAATACCGAAAGACAATACTCCAGATGGAATTGAGAACATACCTTTGGGTGACCATTTTGGTTCAGTGGCAGACTCCACGACGCCCTCATCACCTCCCGCTACACAAACTGGATTTGTTATGCTCCTGTATGCGCAAGCATGAAAACAAACACCGATTGCTTCATTTTCATGCACGAGTGGTACACCACCAGTAAATTACTAGCAAACCAGAAACAAGATCTAGGACTGCATTTATCACCATATCTACTTCGCTGTACATTCATACAAGTATTTAGCAATTGACTCAGGTGTGGTATAACAACCAGAGCCAAAATTCAACTATAAGTCATCAATACACAAGAAACTACCAGCAAAATTGCAGGCTCACCCGTCATCTGAAACATTGCCAACCCAAATAGATGTTCGATCCCAAGGCATGTTAGGGTGAGACCATTCCATCCAAGCAAGCATCTGACCATCTGGACTCAGTCTTGGGAACATGTAGAAGTCATTGCCTTTCACAAGAATCTCTGGTTCTGAAACCAAACACCGAGTAACAGACGTGCACCAATTCAGTATGAAATATCATGATGCAACCAGCAACATTCAAAGGACTAATTCTTCCGTCAGCTATAATTCGCAACGAAGGAGGCGCCCATAATTCACATATACAAGCACATGTGTCCATATCACCAGAAAACGACAACATTAAGGCTGCAAGAGAAATTACCAAGATTAGCTTGGCCGTTGAGGGACACGGCTACAATGTCGTTGACGAGTTCAACCCCTTCCTGGCGACAATCTGCTTGAAAGAATAAGCATCCAACACTACATTCAATGTTAAAGCTTCACGACGTTCAAGAAGTACCAAGTCGCTAACGAAACAGTTTCAGATCAAAGCCATGATTGTGGTGGTGGAGGCACGCATGACATGCCACGTATTGCTCCGCATCAACAGATCAATGTCAACTGCTACTTGCTTGGTTTCGACCAGCCAAAATGCATCGCAAAGTGATCACCTTCCCGCACAACGATAACACGATTGAATCTTTCGTCAAACGTTCCATCTGCATATCTTACTGCTTTATTCTCGTACGCTGGAGTTAGTGGCATGGGAGTGCGATCTGTCCACACAGACAGAAAAAATCAAAAACTCTGAGTGATTGGAAAAACCGATGGATAGTACAATGTTCTGACAACTAATTGGATCGGGGAGTTCTGCAAGCTTTCTGAGATAGTGCTATACATTGTAAGCAGAGATATCAGACGGTTGCATGAGCACTGATTGAAAGTCCAAGTTAGAGAGAAGTGTACCGCCCTTAATCGACTGTTTATACAACCTCTGGTCTGCGTAATTGGAGAAAACTATATTATCCCCTTTAACTGCAAAGGCCCCTCCGCCATACTCATGCACTAGGGTGCGGACGTTAAAACCAGGTGGAGTAATATCCTCCGGGATGGATCCAGGTTGGGCTCCCTCCCTCATCAACACTGCACGACTGTGCTTAAGCAGAAGGAAATTAGAATGTGGGCATAAGGTTGTAAACAGCAGCATCTCACCCAACTATCAGTGCTCAGTGATGAAAAGTTTCTCGAAATTGTGTAAAGCAAAAAAGCAAAGAATCATTACATTGAGAAACTATTTGACGTAGGAAAATGTATCAAATAACACCCACACAAAATCCAAATTTTCAGCTCAGTTCTTGACCCTAACTCCCAGACTGCTGCGCGACGTTTGGAGTAATATCGAATCAACGCTTTGAGCAAGAGAAAGTTAAAGATTCAGGTGATTGCAAACTAACCCAGCTTCAGAAGGTCGACCTTCGACCCAAAGCAACCGGCCGTCAGAATCAACGGCAGCCCCTCCCAAGCGCTTCGATGACCCTGACACAAATTCTGCTGTCAATGGAGACTTCCAAGCTCCGTATGGAGTCTCGCATTTTGTTTGTCCCATTTTCGCAGTAGCACTACTGCTTACGGAATCTGCACTCCACAAAGTAATAAGCACATGACCAAATGCTTTCTTTCCTCAATACACATCACGCAACACATTCAAAATCTCATGCAAACAATTTGCGCATTCTGCACTAAAACCCCAGCAGAACGAAACGCATGCACCAAAAAAATAATTTCAAATCAACCTTCGTCTCCCTAGCCGTACTCACAACGAATTCACAATTGTGAACAGAACTGCACTACTTGATGATCAAGTGGGTGAAAGATACTTCACCTCTCTCAGAACTGGAAGCAGACACGACAATGGTGCGACTTCCTCCTTGACTAACAAATTGGCTGGGAAGGGCAAAAAGCCTGCGCCCAAGAAACGAAGGAACAAAAGCGGCCGATCGTAACGACTGTGAGGAAGTTGCAGTGATGCTCAAACAACGAGCTACAACATGCAACGATCCCGCACTGCTCACTGTACGCGACATTGCTCTGATCTTCGCTCGCACACTCCACAAACTCAAGTTTCTCACACCATCTGCTCCATCCTCGTCTACCCTAATTCAATTTACAATCCTATCAAACCCTGTTCCTTTTTCCCGTAAAGAACTTAAACAACCCAGATGCAGTGGCTCCTCCTCATTCTGACAACAACTCCACTGAGAAAAGTATGGAAAATCTAACCCAACCTCACAGCAGCCATGAATGAATATAGACAGGACAGCATACCTGTGTAATTGCAAGCGTGTTGTGTTCAGTGGCCTGCTACCGAGGCAGTTCCGATGCAGTTCTGATGATTTGAGATACCCGAGACAAAGCACAAATGGCAAAATATATTTACGAGAAACTTTGGGCACCCTACCATGGAGATACTTCTCCTCGACGACGAGGGCATCTGTCCCTGCTACCGCAATGAATCCTTTTTGTAGAGACGTCGAAGTTGAGTTTCAAGCAGGATTCAACGAATAATGTAGCCTGACTTCGAATTTCGGATGATAGACATTCATTATAGAGAAAATATCCTGCTCGAAGGTTTGAGCATTTAAGGGTTTTCGTTGTGGTGAAGAAAATAGTGAGAGTGAGTGAGAAACTTTCAAAGCATCCTCGCAGGCTTGTTCTTCAACTCGCGGAAGCTGGAGTTTCAAGCGCCAATTTTCACTTGCATAATCTTCCTTGACAACTGAGCGCCGCATGGGCAAAAAGACGCTGGTGTTTCACTATAGCAAGTACCACGAGATTCTGTGACGAATTGCAACAAGTAGATGACAGGGACTAATATAGAATTTTGAGGAGCTAGTTATTTCTGATTTGCAATAAGTTCATGTCCCCTAGGCTGCAGTCTTCCAGCGTTGTTGGTTGGATTGTGAACCATAAACCTCACGGTTCTAGTAGTTGATGTCCATCATAATAGTTCTTAAAGCTTGTGCACAATGCAGTGCAGATATTCTTCGAGGAATTAGATTTAGTTCTAGATACAAATTTTATGGCTTACTCAGTGCCGTACTGCGAAATTCCTCAGCGTGCATAATCCTACGACATAGCAACCAGAGAGACCTTTGCACACCAACTTGTTGGGGTGTACATGGTGCAGGAAGTAGGAAACATTAAAGCAATTTTGATTCATGGTATTTCTGAATCACAAACCTTATGCAAGACTTTATTCTCATGAAAGTGGGCTATTACTGGTGCGGTACTCATCTCAATCAAATTGGAGAAATGCCGTAATCAGACCTCTCGCTAGACCTCTTCATTTCCACGTTAACACACTCAAATTCACCGTATGCTAGTTTATGTACCCGAATATATTTAGTACAATTGAATTTAGGACATCAAAAAAAATAAAAAAATAAAAATAAAATCCATGTCAGCCTATTGCCATTTTAAACAGAAGGCTCTTCTGTTAAATACGACCAAGAGTCGACAAGAGTTTTGGCCTTCCTCTACTCTCATGAATTCGTTTCTGCTTCTGTAATTAATCTAGTCCCATTCAGTGCCCGGTTGAGGGCATCAACGAACTCAACATCTTTTGCAGCTGAATTTCCAGCAATATTCAGTTTCTGCCAACACAAATCCTCAAAGACGGCCTTGATCTCCCAGTACCTACCTTCCTTAAGTTGCCACTCTGCACTAGCAGATTTCTGACTCGAGACAGGTGATACAAGATTAGCATTAATAAGTTTCGATGAGCACAAAACTCTACATGTATCTACGGCATGATCACCAATTTGGTTGTATGAGACATCGACATCCTCGAGCCAAGGGAGACCCCTTAGAGGCGCAAGTGCTGTTACACTACCAATCCGGTTGTGACTCAGCTTTAAGTAACTCAGTAGTTGCAACGCCTCTAGTCCTGTACGAGGATAGAACACAAATAAAGTCAAAACACGTAAATGATCACGAAGGTTGACACGTGCGATCGCACGACTTAGAAAAGGGCCTCGTTAGAAACAAAATACAATCTCTGTATAGAATTAGCTGGAAGGCAAATGAGAAGCTATTACCGTGAGTAGATCGCAACTGATTATGACTCAGGTCCAAATTTTGAAGCCATAAGAATCTATCCGCGAATTCTAAGGAGCACAGTGACAATTGATTCAACTGCAGCAGGCCTTTCTGCTCATAGTCCCGACGGAGAATAATTCTGTCCATTCGAAACTAGGAATAATCACCACCCACACAGGTTGAATATTTAGTATCTCCATTTCAAGAAAAGGTCCACAAGGCAAGCATGTTGCCAAGACCCACTTCATTGCTATACATAAATGGACCAACGAAATAGCCGACATGTGAATATAGTGAAGGTTCGTCATCTTAAAAGTGACTTTAATCCGTGTGTATTAACCTGGAGGTTTTGAGGATCTCCAAAATGGTATCACGTGCTGCATTACCCTAAAGGTCACAAAATTTTGAGTGATGTAGAGCCACTGATGTGAAAGTCGGCACACTGAATAGAAAACAATTTCTCACCTCTTGCAACGAAAGCAAGCTTAATTGATGCTGGTAATACTCTTGATGGGTTGGATCCAAGCTCTTCAGCATTTCCAAATGCGTACGTGCTTCATCCAGATGACTTTTCAGAGAAGTTGTGTTGTATGAGGCATGTGCCAATAATAATCTTGTTAAAGTCAGCCTTGTCCACTTGCTGGGAAACAGGAGGAAAGAAAATTTTAGCCACTTAAATATGTCCACAACAATGCAAGTAAACATGAGAAAACCATTGTAATTGTTTTTATGACTCATATTGACGTTATAACAGCTAACTAACTCACAACACAGTAACTGTATAACAGGTATCAGAGGTATAATTGGAGCAATCTACCCTCAGGACTATAAGAAGCTGGAGATTTGAAAAAGTTGACGAATTAGTCGTGAAGAAGATTATTGCAAGCTAACTACCTGAACACAAAGTTACAATGCATTTTACCATGAACAGATGCAGGAGCACCTAATTACCTATTCTCTTCCAGCTCAAGAAGCTCCCGACATGATTGAATTTCTCTGTCCAATAAGCCCAGCTGCCAAATCTTTGATCCATCTGCCTCTTCTACCGGGATCGAGCCTTCTAAAGAAGATGTCAATCCCATAACAGTGCGAAAGCTTGTCTGCAATACACTCTTATATTCTTGATCATCCAGAAATGCGATGTCTTCAAAAAAAGATGTCTCTCCCATAAGAACGTGAAAGCTTGACTGCCATGAACTCTCACAAGCTTGACCATCAAGAGATGTGATGCCTGGAACTGCACCCACCAATATCTTGACTAAAATTTGTCCACTGCTTGAGGGTAAACAGTTTATAATATTTGTAGTCCATTTCCGGCCACTCTTCTGCCAACGCTCAACAGGCATCCATTCAAGCTCCAAAGAATCATTTCCATTAACAGTGATGGAAACAGTTTGGTCGTTTACACCGGTCACAGAGTTGCTAAAACAAATCACCACTGGTAGGGTTTCCAATCTCCCCACCTTGGGATTATTGAATGAGAATTTGTACGCATTGTTCTTTGAATCGATTCCAATCACAGTCTTCGGAGGAGGCCAGCATCCACTAACATGTGTGCCTACTGGAGCTACAGTCTGCCCGAGTAGCCAAGAATAGTAGAACCATCCACTCTGATCATCTGGATCGGTGTAGAAAGAATTCTTCACCAAATCGTACTCCTCTTCCAACCTCTCTTGCACTCTGCCACTTTCTGCAGCTTCATTCTTGGATATCTCCGACAAGAGAGCACTGCAGAAATCCTCGACGAGACAGATTCTTACAGGTCAAAAGAGGTGTTGCGACAGCAATTCTGAAACCAGAAGTTATACTCGCAAGGGTACAGTACGAATCGCAGCCTAAGTAGAACTAAACTAAACGGGTGAAGAGCGGCACTAGTACAAGAATCATGCGCATTGTTGCTCACCTACGATAATGCCAGGCCGAATAATTGCTGAAATTCTCATTGATTTTATCTGTGGTGAAAAGTAGCTCATCTTCCAGAGCAACTCCCTTCGTCTTTGCAACAAATCTGTAAAAAACCGTCAAAAAGAAACTTAAACGAGTGAACCATCGACCTAAAAACCACTCTTGCAGTCAGAACAAAGAAGACGATGCTCACGTATACTGGATTGACTACCGTTACAAGAGAGATGACCATGACTGAAAAAGAATTCCTACGATATAATGTACTATACAAGGATAAGCAAGTACCTCCGATAGTTCCAACCATGAAAGTTGCGAGCGTCTAATTTGAGCAGCTTCTTCAATAGAAGAAATTCAGCGTCCATGGACGAGAGACCAAACTGAATGACCCACTTGCGATGGTACCAAGCACCATATGATTTGGGATTCACTCTCAAAGCTCTGACTACCTGCCCCGCACACCCTCAATTCTGATCTTCATCACCTCCACCCATTGACTCACCTGGCCTCCACAAAATGACCTAATTCAGACTTAAACCCCAACGCTGACTTACAACAATAAAACCCGCAATTGCGAAACGTAAATTTGGGGTAAACTAGATGGCAATACCACATCAAGCTCTGTCTGCGCTATCCGCTTGCGAGTTTCCTCATCCGACTCGAGACTCAGCAAATGTCGAACAGCACGCTTACGATAATTCCAAGCTGTGTAAAATTCAGGGTTGAGCTCCAACAGTCGCGCATTTTGGTCCAAGGCTTGAGATGAGTAGCTGCGCGTCACACAAGGATCATATGAACACCTCTCATTCAACAACATCACACAACCAAAACCCCGCAAAATTCTTACAAGCCTCTACTCGGAGACAATAAATCAATCCGTACCAGCACATGCGATTATTCTCCATGAAAAGAGGTATGATTTTCTGAAGCTCCGCCACTTGGGCCTGCTCCTTCTTATTGAAATCAGGCGGGGGCGTTTCCCCCGCCCGCTGCCGCGGCCTCCCGTGCATTCTTGCTGATGGCCTTCAACCTCTCCGACCTTCTTTCTCCCTCTCGATCCTTCCCCACCCAGATCCCGTGCTACTCAAATTATCACCTCTCCACTCTGTGTCAAGCGAAACATACCCGAGCAAGAACCTAACTCGATCGACCCAAATGGAAGAAGATGATCACCAGTGACTAAAGCTTTGCATGTGAGGGAGACGAACTACGCAAAATCGGCGACACAGATCTCCGCTAGCATTGAATCCTACACGCCATTTACCGAAACCCTCGTTTGCAATCTCGGCGAAGTTATGCAGTTTCGAAGGAGATGGTTCCCCAAGCAAGCACCAATTCAGACAAATCTAGGTTCATCAATGGAAAATGTAGAATTTTTTCAAATCTACGGATTTGAGTCACGAGTTGAGGAGTACATTTTGTGTGCGTGTTGTCAAAATCTACGCTCCGAATTCTAATTTAACAATCTTTCAGACTTTGATGCATGACGGTTTATTGCTTCGGTTTTGTACTCCGTGTGAGTTTTTCCTACAGGATTCATCTGTATTTCAAAATATGGTGTTAGGGAGTTTGAAAAATAATTTTTTTAAGAGATCTTATTTTTATTTTTTATACCTTGTAATTCTTTGTGTGATATTTTGTAATATGATAAATATACAGTTTGATAGTTAATAGATGCATTGTGAATTTTCAAAAATAAGTGTGTACAGTTCATATTAAAAAAACATATATTAAGAGTTATAAATATATTCATTTATACGATTTTTAAAAATAATAATCATATACATTATTAATATCTAATATTCATAATATTTTTGAAAAATAATGTTGAATACACACAATTAGTAAGATTCAAATTAAATCATAATGTAACTATTAAATAGATTTGAACAATAATCTTAAGATTTCTATTAAAAATTTAAATATGTGAATAAAGTTGTGAGATAGGCCAATTTATATGATATAGCTATTAATTTAAAACCTTTGCAAATAGAGTTAATTTTAAATTACATATAAAGACAAAAGTATTTTTTTGTATATCAAAAAAAGTATTTTAGAATGTATATTCTTACTGTTGCAATCTAAAATGAATGTATACATAGTATTATTAGGTTTTTATTTTGAAGTTAAATATTTTTATTAAAGTTTCATTGTAAAATCAGATGTCACCTAATTAATTTTATTTCAAATCTCAACTTTTAATCTTTAAATTTTAGATTTAAAGATTAAAAAATCAATAAGTTTAATTTTAAAAGTGAAGGATTTAAATTTTTTTTTAAAAACGATACTTGTAATGTATCTCGTTTTTTAAAATATACCAAAATTACTTATCTTTTAAAAATACTGATATATTAAAGTTTAAATAGAAATATAAAATATGTATTACCTTAGAATTACAAAAAATAAAATAAATTACATCTTATAAAATAAAAAAATAATAAAAAATAATGAGTTTTATATAAATGTTATATTTATAAATCCCAGAAATTAAATATTATTTTTGTTATTATTATAATTATAATTATTATTTATTTTTATAATATAGTTTGATATTCTTTTATAAGTTTGTTATATATATATATATATATATATATATATATATATTAAAAATAACAATCAATTCAGATTTGATAAGGCTTTGATATTACATACATATATATATATATATATATATATATATACGTATATTAAAAACTCATGTATGTAAAATAAATTTCTTTTTATAATTTATAAAGTTTGTTGTAAGTAATAAAATAAATAAATAATGTGTAATCTTTTAATGGTTTATAAAAGATATATATATATATATATATATATATAATTTCACATATATTTAAAATAAGAAATCAAATTTTTAAGTATGAATAAGATTGTAAAACAACAAAAACCAAAAAAAATCATGGTATATAATATGAATTTTAGAGACTTAATTCATTCTTATTTATTTTAAAGCTATGATTTCAAATTTAGAATATAAGTTCTAATAGTCATATTAATAATAGATATTAAAATGAAAAAAGCATTATATTTTTGATAAATTAGATAAGATTTAAAAGTAGATGATTTTAAAATAAAGGCAATAGATTATAAAGTCATGAAAAGTAGGATTAGGATTAAAACTAAAATCAATGGCATATATGCATCAAAGACATGAATTTAGACATACTTATAAAAAATTAAAAAAAAACATGATTTTATACAACTAGAAAAGAAAAGAAAAGAAAGCCAAAAAATAATACATTTATGATAAAGGAAAATACTACAGTAGCTATTGATAAGTATAAAAGACAAAAGAGTCTTGAATCAAGACTAGAATACAAAAAAAAGACACTAAAAGACCAAGGATGGTTTTAATTTTATTTCTATATATTCTAACTAAAAAAATTGTATATAAGCTTTATATAGACTAGAGGTTTATTGGCTAAATATCCAACTTCTATGATACTTTGAAAATGGTTTTTAAAATAAAACTAACTTCTACAATAAATTTTCTATAGCCATGCAATGCTTCTTATAATATTTAAAGTTGCAATTTGCAACTAAGAAGGTTTACTAAAATTTCTTGATGAAGATGATACTGTTCTAATAAATTTTTATATGCTTCTAATTATTTTTATTTACTATGATAATTTAAGTTACATGTAATATTATATTCTCTTATGAGAATTATTAGATTACAAGTTGTATATCTAGCTAATAAAATCTAAATCTTTTGAAATGTTATTTGCTAAAAAATTTGATAAATATTTTATACAAAATTGGTTCATATGTCTTTTAAACCATCAATAATATTACATATTTAAGTGGCAATACTATCCAAGTATCTAATTATTATATAAGCTTTCAAATGACACTTTTAGAAAGCTATTAAGTATAATCTCTACTTCTAATAACATCATCAAATATCAAAAGTCTTATCCAAAATTGTGGTACAAAATTTATTTTATTGCACTATATATTTGATTTAAAAAAATATAACTCTAGATTTTTATCTTGATTTTGAGGTTCTAAAGGTTCTAACAATCTAAGTGGTTGATTTGGTAGATTTAAAAATTATAGTTTTTAAAATAAAGTTGATAAATGTACATTCTCTATTTTATATTAGTAAAGTTTATAAGAAAACTATAATATAAGGATGATGTAATATAATGTATATAAAGATGATTTGATTCTCAAAATAATTTTTTCCTATTTTGTACCATCATATTATTATTGTTAATAGTTGGTCTTTGATTTTGATAGATATTGACAAAATATTTTTAAAAATAAGTAAATAAATTTGGTGGATTTATAAGATTTGTAAATGACTCTTATGTGTACTTATTAATATCATATTTTTGTTGACATAAAAGATATTCCAATGCATTTAAATATTATGTCAAATTTAACTACTTTTCTACCTTAAATTCTTTATTTTTATTTTTTAAAATATAAGATGGTAATGATTGATATTTTTTGGTACGTTGATTATTTTACAAATTTTATTTTAATAAATATATGAAATACATTAAATCTAAAAATAATAATTTTAGCAATTATAATCTATATACAACTATATTAATTTATTTTCTAATTATAAGTAATCGAAATCTTTTGTAATCCAATTTTTCACAAAGTCAATTAATTTCAATATAATTTTATCTTTAAAAATTAATTAATGGTTTATATTTTTATATTTTATATTATTATTATTTTTTTGTTCTTAAATTTTTTTTAGCTATATCTTCATTTTTTTGGAAAACCTTAATAATCTTCTTGCCAACTTATTAATTTATTGAAAATCATTGATGTTTAAAATTTTTAGATTACCATATTGTGGATAATAACCATAATTAGGAATTGATGTTACTTTAATTGAAAAAAATATTGTGTTACTATACGAAAACAAGGTCGCGAATCCGACGTCGCTCGCGGATTAGAAGCGCAACTGTGCGGTGAAATTGGTGTATCTGGGATCGCCCTCCACGGCGGTGCAGGACAACCACGTCTTGGTGGCTTCGTCGACGTCGTCCAGGCATTCCTTGGCAGCTCCGGCCTGAGGAATTGCTGCACCAGCACAATCGCAGAGATTGGTCTTACCTCGTTAGCCAATTTCTCTCGCCAGCTGTAGGCGATGTCGCGAAATTCGAGTGCGAGAGCAGGTTGCAATCCGAGGACCGCATCGTAATGACGAGGCACAAAACCAAAACGGATTCGCGGTGCGGCCTTTGCCGCATGCAAGTCAGTGTAAGCAACAATGGTGTGCTCGCTGAAACACGACGGGAGAACAGACAAGAATATGTATGCGAATCGGAGGACGAATTGATAATGTACCTAGTCCAATGTGCAAAGACGTGAAGAGTGACGGGGCTGCCGTTGCTCTCTAGAATCTCAGCATCAGAGAAGTAGTCGGGGAGAAGGTCTGGCAGGATCTTGTCGAAGTGCTTGCAACATTCCCACTCATCGGCAGCCCCGCAGTTGAGGAGTTCGGTGTGGGAGTTAGTGTGCGCCATCTTGATAAATGCAACTGCATGGAGTGCAGTCAGCCTCGCAGATCCGACGAAGTGAAGTAAACAGAAGGGAAGAGCACGGAATGCGATGGGAATGGAAATTAGGAGGGAGGCAAAAAGTAGTTTAGGAGCAGTGTTAGTGCGGATGGTATGATCCCGTGCGTTGGAAATTCAAGCATCATGCTGCTGCACAACAATGTACGAATTGCGAGGCAGATGTTGAACCTGATAGCGCCCGCCTGGCAACAATGCCGTGATGCGCTCACTGAAGCCTGGAACGCACACTGCTCAAGAATCTCTTTCAGTTTTGCAAGTTTTAGACAATCAGTCCTGCTTGTTAAATTGTAATCTGGAATCTGAATATTCGAAATTACAAGATCTCTGGTTATCAGGAATTTGTGGAACTTGTGTGACTTATTTCATATTCAAAGCAAGATATTGGAGAGAGTCGGGCTTGACATTGTGTGCTGAAACTCAAATCGCAAATCTCCGCGATTTCTCGAGACATAACAGCAGAAAACGATGTCCCCGATCGCATGCAATTCCTTTCGGACTCAGTTGAGTTTCCGAAGTGCAACAATCCGCTTGTCAACACAGGTAATCCCGTGGCAGTGAATAGGGAGAACCTGCTTCGAACCTTGTGCTCAACCGAATCGTGAGGAACGCTGACTCACTTAACAATTTTATGGTGGAGGGTGGAATGCGTGAATTTCTTCGACAGCCATAGTCTTAAGACAGCCATCACGGCAGCTATGTCGAAGATGTTCTCCCAGTCACGGTCATGGGGATTCCCAAACATGAAAAGAGGGCAAAGAAACACGGCTTTAGAACTTGTGGGTTTAGGGTTTAGGTTTAGAACTGATGAGTATTGTTGGATTGCAGGGGAGGAATGGGGCTACTTGTTAACACCCCCATTCAAGTCTCCGAGCAGATTGACTGGGTTCATCAGCTTATTCGTCAAATAGGGTTCTCCAGGTACAATCTTAGCTTACTGCCATCTTCTTGTTGCAACTTCTAAATTCAAATCCTTGGGATGATATTCATATGTGATACTTGTTGATATAAATTGTGATATTATAAAATATTCTATAGATATCCTGATTCAGAATCTTTATAAAATATTTTGGTTGATACTTTGTTTAAATTGTTTAGAATATTTAAGTTTATCTCTAATTTTTATCTTTTAGAATATTTTAGTTAAGTCTAAAATTAAATTTTGTAAAATATTTAAACTGATACTATAGTTTAGATTCTAAAGTAAATTTTAATTGTACCTTGATTTAATCTCTAAAAAATATTTTTTTATTTTAATTATTATTCTTTATTAATAGTTTTTTTTTTATATCTTTCTGATAATCTTTTATTGTACTACTATCTTATAAACTAGTTTACACAAATATCTTTTTATATTATTTCTCTTACAACTAAGAATTTTTCTACAAGTAAACCAAGTCTATTTTTATTTATTTTTAATTTAAAATTAAAACAAAAAAAAATCACCTACTACTTTATACTAGATGCCTTCTTTAGTATTCTTTGTATGATAAATAATTTAAACACAATACCATGTAAAGAAATTTGTGGTACAGTGGATATTAATAATTGCCGCATATATGTTTACTACAGAATATTTAGATATAGTTGTCAAGTAAGAAAGGACATTGACTTGCATTTTGACCTTGTGGTGCTTTATAAATATTGCAGCATTGACTTGTATTAGTTTTTTATATTTTTTTCAACAAAATCTTATGTCTAAAATGTCTATAAATTAATTATGTGAATGTTTTGTACTTGGATATGAAATGTTTGATTTTGTTGACATCAATGACTATATTAGTAATGTAAGGAAGGCTGGGTCTTTTGACTGAAATAACTCTTTAATTGCATCTTCACAAGTCTTAAGAGAAAGGACATATGATATTACAACGACCTTACTCCACATGTATAGTATTGATAATTTGGTAAGGTCAATAACACATGATGCTTACAAAGTATTTGATCCTATATCTAAAGTTGTATTAGAACCAATCTATTATATCATATTAAGATTAATAGCATCAAAATTTGTTTATTCTTAAAGATAAGCTCACATTATTGTATTATAAAAGAGACTTGCTTTAAATAATACAAGGTTCTTAGTTTCAACCTTGAAATTTAAAACCAAGAACCTTGTATTATTTGAAAGATATTTAAAAGATATATTTATAAGATGGAAAAAATCATATTTAAAATCAAAGATTTTAATATACCAAAAGATTATCTTTATTTTTATATATTATTTTGATTGCTTATATTGCACACTAATTAGTTCTAATTCAATTTTTTAAAGATTTTGTTAGTATTGTACTAATATTTTGTAAAAATTTTACTAAATTTTTGTGGAGATTGTTTATTTTTATGCTTTTATCACCTTATCTTTAAAACATCTACTATAGTTACAATTGATAAAATTTATTTTGAATTCAATATTTTTTTATTTCTATTAATTTTTTTTACCTTTTTACTAAAACCATATGAAATAACATCCTAACTAGGCACAAAAAACCATCCTTATTATTGTTACCTTTATTTTTTTGTTAATTTTTGTAGTTATTTTAGTTGGTTGGTATGTTGTCTATTTGCTTGTTTTGCACTCTTTACTTATTAGTATTTTTTAAATAGAATTTATAATTTTAATATTATCATTGACTAATCTTTGCATCTTTTTGCAATTGTAGTGCTTTGCTTCTTATTGTTGTTAGATCTAAATTTTTCTTTTAGATTTTTCTTTATATATATATATATATATATATATATATCCCTTTTGCACTACTATTAGATCTTTTTCATCCAATCATATGCTTCTCTTACACTCTTTTTATTAGTTTTTAAATTTTTACTTAACTTGTTATTGAGTTCATTCACTTTTATCTATATTATTAATATTTTTCTATTGCATAAAACTATAATCTAATAAGTATTAAATTTTGCATACTCTCTTTTTTTGATTGCATAAGATTTTTTTTATTTATACACTAATACAAACTTCTTTATACATTTGTATAAAAACCTCTTGAGACACATACCACTCAAGTTCTTCTCTCTAAGTTAATTATTCTTATAAAAAATTTACTAACATTGTTTTTTTATGCTATTGTTTTTATTTTCAAATATCCAAGTTGATAGTTGCATAGAAATATTATAGATTTCTTAGAATATTTTGATTCTTAGTTAATATCATATTAAAATATTATAGAATATTATTATTGATGTTTTACACATATTTCCTATAGTATTTTGACTGATACCTTTTTAATTTATTTATTACAAGTTTTTTTCATACTAATATTTTTTAAACTATATTATTTTAATTTCTTTTTTTACTAATATTCTCACAATAAATACTCTTTTTACAACCAAATTATCTTATATCTCAAAGTCTAAATTATATTTTTAATTTAAAAAAATAAAAAATAACACTTAGTACCTTGAACTAAATATCTTTTTTAAAATTTTAATGAAATAATAAAAAATTATAATACAATAATATTCTATAAAAATTTCTTATAGATATTTTATTCTAATTAATATATTAATAATTTTACTTGTATGTTATATATTAGCTAAGTTATAATAAAGAACTTTATGTAGTTATCTTTTGCTTAAAAGTCATTTATATGAATGTTAAGAAGGTTCTAATAAGATATAAGACTCTATTTATTAGTGAAAATACAATATAATATTTTAATTTTGAAAGTATATCTGCTTCTATAATTGCTAATCAACTTTAATTGTAGATGCCATATCTAACTTTATATTGACTACATCAAAAGAGAAGAAGTACCACTAATGGTTTTTTTAGATATTGTTTATAAAAATTTATTTTTTTATTACACTTATTTGTTCCAAGTCTAAGAGACAAGAATAGGATGCTTACAAATATTGGCACAAACATCTTTAAATAGCTTGTTGACAAAATATGATAAAAACAAATATTTTATAAGTAGCTTTAATGAGCAATAAAATAGATACTATCTTAAGAAATATTTTTGAAAAAAAAAGACCAAAAAAAAGATGGAAAAAAAAGGATCAAATTCAAAGATTTGGATTTAAAATTTAAAAACTAATTTAAAAAATAAAAAATCTATAGATTATAAATAGGTTTAAAATTATAAATATAAATTTAATATATATACAAGATTATTTTATGAATATTTAATATTTTATTTTATTCTTAAATTTATTATATATAAATATATATAATTTTTTTTATTATTAAATATCCTATTTTTAAAATTTATTATCATTAATTTAGATTTTTTCTTAAATTAAATTTATTAAGGCCAAATTTTATACAAACTCTATTTAATAATATTAAGGAAATTTTGAAATATTTTTAATTGATATTATAGATTATTATCTAACAATGTAAATTGAGATGCCTATCTATAAAAAAGATGCAAGAAGCCATTTTTTATTTATAATTCTATTGTAATATGCCACACATCTACAATAAAAAGGGTAGCAATGAAATGCCATCTAACTAATAATGATCAACATTTCCATAGAAAAAACTTAATTAGAAGTTGATACATCATATTACTTTTATTTTTAATATATATTTTTAAAGTTAGGTTATCTTGATATTTGATTGTGGATTATAAAATAACTTGTGATTAAAATTATATACTTATACTAATATATAATATTTTTAAAAATATTATGTATATTATTCTTAGTAGTATTTTAGAATACATTCAAATACTTAGCAATAATATTTTGGATATATTCTTATATACTATTCATATTCAAAACTTTAATTTGGTGTTTGCAAATGTTTTCTATTTGTGAATGAATATATTTTTATATATTCTATTTAATAGAGGGATTATGCTTAATATATTAGAAATATTAATTCTATGCAAATTGGATATAAATGAGGTCCTTGGAAAATACAAGTAAGTATACATAGATATCAAGAATCTTTTGTACTTAGTTTATAGAGTTCATCATTAATATTCAATCTTTTTTATTTATAAAAAATAATTTTTATATAAAAAAATAAATATTTTTTTTGACTAATGGCATCATTAATTAATCAATAAATGAGTTAATTTTTTTCTCTTTTCTTAAACTTTTCTTGAAATTAGTTAAATATAAATTTTAAATTTTTTAGAAAGATCCAATAGCAAGTGTGATATTTTATCTTATATGGATGATATTCTTCTTGCTGGTGCCATATTGTAATGCATGTACTTACTAAAAAGGTTGGTGAAATCTAAAATATGTAAAAAGGACTCAAGTTCAAATTTAATAGATATTTTATTAGACCTTAATAGATTGATTTTAGATACAAAGTTAATATTCTATGCTATCTTTTGTATTAAAAAGGTTTTTATCACCTTAATAGAGCCATAAATGGATCAAAATAAGATAAGAGATATAAAAAATATATAGTTAAGGATAGATTGTTATAAAATTTATTATAAAAAGAATAAAATTAATACCTTAGAGATGACTATTTGTGAGACAAGATTAAAAGCTAATCCCAAGTTATGTTAACAAGGACCTATGACAAATAGAAGGTTTTGTTAGAAATCAAAAAGTGTGGTTAGAGAAAAAAAAATTAGATTGCTTATTTAAAAAAATTCTTTTTTTAATTTCGTATACAAAAACTTTAAAGAGATTTGTGAAAATTAAGATTTTTTTTATGTCATTTACTAAAAGATAGTGAAACAAAGAATTATTTTTAGGTTTATTTCTTGTATTTTATGAAATATACATGGTGGATCTTTAATGGTTGTATTTTTGCAATTGTGTGGCATGTATATGCTAAGTTTTATGCTATTTTTATGGTCCAATTATGAAATATTAAAACACAAGTTTAAAAAGGTATTAGAAATTGACAAAGTAGGAACATTTAAAATCATGGTAATAATTAGAGATTAACTTATTGAATTAAGTAAAAAAGTATTATTAAAAAAATTTAAGTTTTAAGCTAAATATTAAATTTTAGTCAAATTTCATTATAAAATTAAAAAATCTTACTACTAGAAGTTTTGCATCAAATTAAGAGAAGAAGGTCATGAGACATAAATGTGATTATTTAAAGTTTCTTTTCAATATTTAAGTTAGATTGCTTTTAAATTTTTCAAATACATAAAAAATTTGATTTAAAAATAAATTACAAAGTTTTGTATTAATCTCACAATCAAATTAAGAGCTTATTTTATTAAAGTCTATCAATTAAGATTTAAAATAGTTGATTGATTAGGATTAGGATTTGCTCAATGGTTAGAATTGAGATTAGTATTTAGGATAAGATTAGGATTTAATAGCATCAAGAATTAAAGATATTTTGTATTTAAAGTTGTGAGGTCTTTTTTATCTAAGAAAAGTGATTTTTTAAACAAACAATAAACTTATTAACACCACTTACATACATAATAAACTTTAAAATCTACTCTCTATTGATATATGTTTAAAATGATCCAATTTTTTTAATAAATTATTTTGCCAAGCAATAATAGTGCTTCAACCAAGCTAATAGTATCTATGATAATAACATGTGTGAAAGAATATAAAAAATATCATACTTATAGGCAATTCCATTATATATATCAATTTATTTATAATTTTTAGAATTTTGATCTTATCTTAGTTTTGTAATTCTTTATACAAGCTTTCTTTTGCCATACTTGTATCATGTGCCAAAGATATAAAAATATCTCTAGTATTGACCAAGTTCTTCTAAGTACAAAAAAATAATACAATAATATTATCAAAAAGTATCAAATACAAGCATATATATATATATATATATATATATATATATCAATAATTAATTTTAGATTAAATTTTTTTACATCAAAAGATTTATATTTAATAGAATTAATCTTATTAATTAATTTTTTTTTATAAAAAGATATTAAGGTATTATTCCCAATTTTCTTTTCTCAATCTTAACTTCAAATTTTGCATCTAAGAAGTAATGTTTGTTGTTTAAGATGATAATATTAGAATTAAAATAATATATATTTTTATATAAATCTATTATTATAAAAAAACTCATAAGAAATAAATTTTAATTGATGAATTATTGATAATATTATTATATTACAAGAAATACTTATTAATATTGTACTAAATATAATTTATATCTCATTATAATTAATAACAAAAGTTACATCCAAAAAAATTGTGTTATTACTTTTGTATTGGAAAATCATCTTAAATATAAATAGAATTTTACATATCAATAGTTAAATAAATATTCTTACTTAATAAGACTCTCTCAATTTTTATACCAAAATTCTAATACTGATATATAATTTTTTTTTTTTTTTTTTTTTTTTTTTTTTTCTCCATATATTAATGCTCCTAGCATCATTCATGAATTTCATACACAAGTCCTTTTATGTAAGTTTGCATATATATATTTTAAAAATAAACAATCTCTTATTGATACTAATATGTCTGTTGTATTACTACAATGTAGTTGGGTCTTATATATATTAACAAAAAAGTGATTTAATTAAATCAAATATTTCTTGTAAAATCTCTAATCTTTTACAATATGTATTTCATAAGTCTTATCTTTGAGTCTATTGAATCCTTATTATGAATAATATTTCTTTTTTAATTATATCTTTTATATTTGGATATGCTATCTCAATAATACCCCATAGAAAATAATATAGTTGGTAATAAAAGTACCATGTTCAATTTACCTTAATAGATTTATCTTCTTTTGCTTTTAGAAGACATAATGAACTTTTTATCATCAATGCTTGTACAATATACTACAAGTATCAACTATTTTCAAATACAATATAAGATTTAAAAAAAAAAAAAAACACTTATAATAAAGAGATCTAAAGAAGTTATACATTATAAAATATAAATAATAAAAAGAAACTACTACTTATAATTAAAGATTTTTAAGTTTTTTTGAAAAAATGTATTTATTAAAAAAAAACAGATAATTACCTATAAGTTTAAAGAAAGAAGGAAGGGCTTCAATATTTGACTGACCAAGACATACCAAATCTCATGGCCGACCATCCACTATGAAGGACTTGTTATCAAGCGAGCCAAAAAAACTCATACAAATCGGCCACGTCAGCGCCAGCACTCGAACATGGTGCAAATTGACTTAGTGCCATGGAGGAATTGCTCTCAAAATCCTCCGTCGTTGTGCCAAAGCATTGCTTCTGAATATGTCAACGGAGCCCACCCCCCCTCCTTTTCTTATTCTCTCTGAAACAGCGATTGAATTCTTCAGCTCTGTGGGTTGTCTTCACGGAGCACATGACGGGAATGTTGGCAAGGGGGTCGCCATACGCCTCACATTTCCTGCATTGTTATGCAGCAGTGTTGACCTAGCATGATGCTTGAATTTCCAACACACGAGATCATACCATTCGCACTAACACTTCTAAACTACTTATTGGCTCCCTCCTAATTCCCATTCCCATCGCATTCCCTGCTCTTCCCTTGTGTTCGCCTCTCGCTCTTTACTTCACTTCGTCGGATATGCAAGTCTGTGTGCACTCCGTGCACTTGCATTCGTCAAGATGGCGCACACTATCTCCCACGCTGAGCTCCTCAACTGCAGGGCTGCCGATGCCTAGGAATGTTGCAAGCACCCCGACAAGATCCTCACAGACCTTCTCCCCGACTACTTCTCCGGTGCAGAGATTCTCCTGGGCAAAGTCAGCCCCGGCACTGTCTGCAGATTGCACTTTGGATCCGGTCTATAGTCGATTCGTTCTCCGAATCGCAAACTCATTCTCGTCTGTACTCCCAGCGTGTTTCCGCCCGCGTTGTTGCTTGCAATGACTTGCATGCGGCAAAGGCCGCACCGCGCATCCGTCGACTGCTCCGCGGGTCTTAGCAGTTTCGGTTTTGTGCTTTGTGCCTCGTCACCACGATGATGTCTTCGGATTGCAACCTGCTGTCGGTTTCGCGTTTCACGACATCGCCTGGAGCTCGAGGCAAATTGGCTAACCATGTCTGACCACGCTCTGCGTTTGTGCTGGTGCAGCAATTTCTCAGACCGGAGCTGCCAAGGAACGCCTGGACGACGTCGACGAAGCCACCAAGACCTTGTCCTACACCGCCGTGGAGGGCGATCCCAGATACACCAACTTCACCGCACAGTTGCGCTTCCAATCCGCGGGCGACGACGGATTCGCGACCCTCGATTCAAGCATGTGTCGACGGTGGTGCAATACGCTCCGGGCCCGACCGAGGGCACCACGACGGCGACATTCGTGGCGGTGGAGAAGAGCGGCAGCCTGCACAGCACATTCGTTGTGGCGGTGTGGGACGCTCTTGTGGCTGCCGCTCATGCCTCGGTCACCCCTTCGCGCTCTCTTCTTCCTCCTTTTTGCAGCAGAGTCGTGAATGTTAATACTAGTGTTGTAAATATTCAGTATTGAATCTGCTACGTCACACAGCAGTGTAGTGCGTTACCTGTGATGAGCGACTTTACTTTTTTGGTTTTTGTCCAGGCATGAAGCGTGTTGAGGCTTGTTAAAGTTTAGAGTGATATTAGTAACTCACTGAGCTCTTCTTTTTGGAGGTGGACACTGTGATGTATGAGAAGTGTGATCTGCAGTATCGACCACCAAAAGTATAGCTATGTGGTTTATTCATATCATTCTAAGTTTAAGCAAGCTTCAACAAGCTCAATGCTGGAATTTAATGTGTAAACTTTTGTTTGAGATGGGCTGTATGGATTTCCTTCCTTGGGTGTGGTATGCTTGGTACAACTATTCACAATGACAAATTATTAACATTGGAATAGGTTGTTATTTTAGTTTTTTCAAATTTTTTTAGAAAGAGAAAGTAGAAGTTTGTATTTTTAAATATATTTTATTCTTAAAAAATAAAACTTACTTAACTATTAATTTTTATGATCTTAAATAGATATTATATATTATTTAATTATTTAAATAATATAATTTTATTCATATCTAATTAATAATTAATATGTTTAAAATTTTGTGACTCAATAAATTATTAATACCTTATGAGCAAAAAAATCATCAATGTCCCATCAATTTTTTATAATTTAGAATGTCCAAAAGGTCACAAGTGTTAGCCTTGGTTATATATTAACTAACATCAAAACTAGATTCTTTTAACAAAACATCATCAAATGACAACAACATATCTCTTTATAGCAATATACTTGTCAATATTGTTCACATGTTAGTATTTCACTCTAAATACAACAAAACAACTAATCTATAACAAAAGACTATATTTAAAACCAAAATCTTATCAAGCTAAGGATTACAGAAATAATCTTAGTTATTGCTAAAAATTGTAATGGATGAGGGACTTGAGCCTTTGTCATGGACATAAATTTACTTGAGTAACTATCTAGTTAATATAGATTAATAGAAGCAGATAAAATAAATTAATTTGATAATATCTTAGAAAGAAGCTTCCTAGAAGCTTTATAGATGCGGAATCACTTTTATACATATCTATAAGTGATTGGTAGATTAGAAACTTGGTCAACGAGCTAACCACATGTTGCACATATTGGTAGCTTGTAGAACAAGCTAGCCATGTGTTGCACATGTTGGTAGCTTGCGGAACAAACCAAGTATGTGGCGCACATGTAGAAAACTTATCTTACAAGTTTAATATATGTCTTGCAAATTAGAGACGTGTAGAAAGTCCTATAGAATACTGCTATATAGCTCTTAGATAGATAGCATAAATAGAGACAAGAGTGAAGCCTTCTTCACTCTTATCAACTCCTTTCTTGCCTCTAGTCTAGTTTCAAGAGTCTATAGTTTTCTTGTCTTGGACAATAGCCATTCTAGTTTCTTTTAATATATATACTTCCTTACTTCTATTTTGTTATACTTCTTAATAGAAGTTTCATATATTTATTTGCTTTCATCAAGTTTTTGTCCTTGACAGCCTTACTTTAAACCATTTTTTAATATATTAACAAAGCCATTGCAATCTGCATGTTCATGATCCTTGGTAAAATGGTAGTGTATCCAATAAGATAGAATAAGACTTTGTGGTACAAAAGTTCTATGCCAAATCTCTCTGACATAGAATTCAAAGATGGATAGTTCATAAAAGTATTTTTCCATACAACACTGAAGGTATTATATTAAGTACAAACTTGTTCCTACATTAGTGTGCTGGATAGTGACTAATCATGCACAACACATAGTCAAAATTACAAGTATAAGAAATATATCTTAAAAATGATTGGAACACCTAGATCAATCAGAATTTGTACAATGCACAAGAATTATTGTTATTGAGTCAAAAAATAAGATTCAAGTGTTGACAAAAATCTTTATTTTATATTTTGTAAGAAAAAGAGCAAAGTCTTATCTATTAAATACATTGAATACAATGTGGTATCAATGATCTAATGTAGAACACATAAAATCTATCTCATGACACAAATTAGCTAAATACTAATAAGAGATAAACAAAGAAGGTATAGAGAGGCTAAAACTATGGTTATCTAATCTTATCTTTTGCTGCCTTAATTTTACTTGACCTTGGTGCCACGTATCCTTGTTGGTTAAGAGATGAAATCACTTGTTCAATTTATTATTATTTTTAAGACTCTCTTTTGAGTATATAACCTTATGAATCACAAATTTGAAACTATAGCATAAGACAATACTTTGATAAGAGATGCCTTATTAAATTGTCTATATGCAATAACAATAGTATTGAGGATGATCTTCTATTAGCTTCAGATAGAACACAAAGAAGGCTATATTTATGATATCTATCAAGGATGCAAGATAGCAAGTTAGCAAAGAACTAAGGGAAAGAATTCAGAACTAGAATAATTCCAAGAACAAAAAACTGGATGGACAAGAACAAGAACTAGATCAAGAATAAGAAACTGGATTAATATCAAGAACAAGGCAACACTCTCGATTACTCCAAGACTTATGTTGGCAAGACTGAAGTGCTCTTTAGTCTTACCTCTTATTTATACTATAAGATCTTATATCCTATTGGACTTTTTAAGAATATCTTAGAATATTTTAGAAACCTGAGGAAGATTTTGGAAGACTCTAAAAATTCTATGGAAGATCTTAGAAGGTTGAAGAAGATTGTAGAAGGTTTTAGAAGATTCTAAAAAGCTATAGAAGATTCTAAAAGAGTACAAAAAATTCTAGTAGTGGCTTAAAGTATGTTTGTGACATCACCTTCTCTTCTAGCGATGAGTTTCACAAGTAGTTGAAGCAATTTGATGATCAAATCACATGTGTAAAAATTCTAGAATTTGTCAGAATAGAAAAGCAACATATTCTATCTTTTATTTGTTGTTTATTGGTTCAACAGGATCCTTGAGATGGCGTCGATGACCTCCAAATATAACCTTTGTTAGGCCAATATCCCATTGAAGAATTTGCTCTTCATTGCGCCCTTCAAAATATCCTCCAAAAATAATTTCTCATCCACGTGGAATCACCTTTTCAACTTTGAGGAATATTATCAAAGCTTGGGCATTTGAATCGAGATTTTTGTGGTGAGGCCATATCTCCAAAGATTCCAAGTGTGGCCTTACTTGACATTGGGATATTTCTTCTTTATCTTGTATATGTTCTTCAAACCTAGAAGATTTTGAAAGTTGTAATGATTCTTCAACCGCTTCTATGGCAGAAGAATCTTCTAACTCTTGTTCTTGCAATTCCCTTGAAACACGAAGATTTGACATGATAACTAATAAGCTTCTAGCAAGATCTATTCTATCCTAAGAAAATACAAGTGCAGGTCTTGGCATGGCTCTCCCTTTTTTATATTGGTCTTTGATAAGAAGCATCATTTAGAAGCCAAGAGATGTTACTGTCCACGAAATCTTCAATGACCATTGAATCTAGGTTTTTTAAGATATTGTTGATGGAATTGGCAAACCTTTGTAGGTGCATTTTTAAGGTTATCTGAGGGTTCCCATGTTCTTTCGCTAACTCCATAGTCCTTCAAATGAATGAAATATTCCAATCATCCATATTTTATACGTAAATCCAATATTTCATCCACCTCCTATTCAATCTCTTGATTGACTTCAACTGGAGCTGGTGGTAGAATAATTTTTTCAACAATATTTGATTTATAATAGGTTTCTAAAAATGAGATATGAAAGACTGGATGTATGTGCATGCTACTTGGTAGTTTGAGACAAAAACTTACTGGATTTATTTGGTGTAGAATTATAAAAGATCCAAGTCTTTGATAGTCTTATTTTCGTGATGGTCAATTTGTTTGTATATTTCATCAAAGTAACCAAACACAATCTCCTACTTTGAAATTTGGTTAATTCTTACAATGAATGTCTCCGTAGTCTTTATATCGATCATGGGCTATTTATAATTATAATTCCAATTCTTCATGGATGGTTTTTAAATAGATAGCTTGACTTTATGTAGTAGGGCTTCTCACATCTTCAATTTGAAATGGATCTGTTCTAAAGTGGTATCCATAATTTGAAAAGAATGGAGTTTGCTTTGTTGAAGAATGTTTGGAGTTATTATATGCAACCTCAGCCAATGGTAGAAAGTCTGTGTGATCATCTTATTGATAATTTATACTACAACAAAGATATTGTTCTAAGATCTGATTCACTCATTGTGTTTGACCATCAATTTTAGGATGATAAGTGGATGAGAGGTTGATCTTGACCTTTAAAAGCCAAAATAGTCTTCTCCAAAAGTTTGATACAAATTGCAATCCTCGATCTGAAATAATGTCAATTGGAAGGCCATGTATTTGATAAATATTATTTATAAAAAGCTTAGCTGTTTTCTCTCCAGAAATAGTCTTATTGTACGGAAAAAAGTGTGCCATCTTGGTAAGACGGTCTACCACCACAAAAATTGAATCTTTTCCATTCAAAATTAGGAGGTCTGTAATGAAACCCATAGATAATAATTGCCATGGGCCCTTAGAAATTGGAAGGGATTGCAGAAGTCTATATGATTGGTGTCTTGGAATCTTTGTTCGCACACAAATTTCATATGATTGGATGAATTCTTTCACCAATTTTTACATTTGAGGCCACCAATAGTCTCTTGATATCAATTCCAAGGTCTTATTGAAGCCAAAGTATCCAACTATTGGAAGATCATGTCAAGCTTAAAGAATTTGAAGTCTTGTAGGTCCTGGAGGAACATATAGGAGATTCTTGAAGTATAAGAATCCATCTTCTAATTTGAAATTATTATTTTCTTCCACATGTGCATTTTTTAAACGTTGTTGGATGTTCTTTATAAAATGGAACTGTCTTCATTGCTTTTTGGATTTCCATCTTGAGAGTTGTATCTATATAGGTAGATATTGTCAATGTCTTTAACTACAAATTGGATGGCTTCAACATGATTGATTTTTGTTAATTCAAAATAATGTCTCATATTCTTGGTGCAAGATATGATCGTCAAAAAAAAGCATCTGGTTTTCTTTGAAGTTTTCCCGTACGATATGTAATTACAAAATCAAATCAAGATATTGACATGTTCCATCGTGCTTGTCAACGATTTAGAACTTGAGCACTCATAAAATATTCCAAATTTTTGTGGTCGATATATACCATGATCTTGTATTGAGTCCCTTCCAAGAAATTGTGCCATTCTTCAAAAGCATCAACAATTGTCAATAATTCTTTATCATGGATCTTATAATTAATCTTTGCAACTGAAAATTTTTGAGAGCAGAATGCTACTAGATGTAGTTGACCATCATCATTAGTTTGAGAGAATATAGATCCCAATACAAAATCTGAGGCATCCATTTCTAGAATGAATGGTTTTATTAGATTTGCGTGGATAAGTATAGGAGCAGAAGTGAAAGATTCTTTTAATTTTTTGAATGCTTCTTTAGCCTTATTATCCCAAATAAATATGTCTTTGCCTGCAAGTCACGTTAATGGAGCTGTAATCTTGGAATAATCTTTAATGAAGATTCTATAGAAACTTGTAAATCCCAAGAAACATTGAACATTTCTAATTGATGACGGTTGTTTCCACTCCATAATAGTTTGTATCTTCTTTGAATCCATGGAAATTCCATTTTTTGAAGCGATATATTCCAAAAATTTGACTGATGGTTGGTGGAAATAGAATTTTTTTAATTTAGAATACAATCCACTTTCTTGTAGTTTCTCTAATACCTTCTGTATATGATATTCATACCCTTCTTTATTCTTAGAAAAGATGAAGATATCGTCTAAATAGATGACTACAAAGTCATCTGAGTATTCTCGTAAGATATCATTCATCATATGTTGGAAGATTGCAGGTGCATTTGTAAGTCCAAAAGGCATAATATTGTACTCAAAATATCCATACCTTGTACGGAATGCTGTCTTCTATTGATCTCCTTCTTTAATCTTGACTAGATTATAGGCGCCTCTCAAATCAATCTTTATAAAAATCTTTGCTTGTCCTAATTGTTCCAATAATCCTGAGATTAATGGTAATGTATAGCGATTTTTTATAGTTACCTTGTTCAGACCTTGATAGTCAATTCACATATGTAGAGAACCATCTTTCTTTTTCACAAATAATATAGGAGCTGCAGCAGGTGATTTTGAATGTCAAATAAAATTCTTGGCTATTTTTTCATCAATATATTCTCGCAAGGGTGTAAATTCTGTTTGTGACAGATTATAAATTGGACCAAATGGAGGTTGAACTCCATCTTCTAATTTGATTGCACAATCATAAGGACGATATTCGGATAATATATCTATTTTTTTCTTTTCAAATAGGTCTTCTAGGTCGTGATATTGACTAGGAATTTTTTGCTTTAGTTACTTTGTTGGGTCTTTCATTCGAATAGCATATAATGCAAATGCATCTCCTTTTTTTGCTACTTGCATAAATGCTTTAGCTTTAAGGAATAGAGCAGTAGCTCGTTTCTTCTTTTAATGTGTGGATCTTGAAAAAATCTTCTATGTACTCTAATCAATATCAAGATTATGTAACTCAAACCAAGGAAGTCCAATAACAATAGGATTTTTTGGACATCTAATGATGTTAAAAATAATTTGTAATACTTGATCTCCTACTAACACTTCCAACAGTTGGGTTTCTTCGACAACATCTACTAATGCAAGGTTTCGTCCATCAATGACTTTAATGGGTGTAGGATGGATCTTCTTTACAAGTAGTAGATTGTGCCTGGCTGCAAAGTCCTTATCCATAAAGCATGTTGAGGCTCCAATATCTAAAAGGACTTTAGCAAAAATTTCTTATTTCAAGGTTCTTATACATACAAGAAATATAAAACAAGATGTTGGATCCAGAGGTAAAAAGAGACCTTTTCGTAGTGCTTTAGATTTAGGGGTGTTCAACCACAAGGTCCCTATTATGGCTGGACATCTTCGTTTTTTGACCTTTCTAATTTGGATATTATACCTCGTGCCTTGAATTCTCTAGACTTATTTGGACAATTTGCTGCCTTGTGATTAGATCTTCTACAATATAGGCATAAATTTTCTTGCCGATGTCTAGTCTTTTTTGCTGGTGTTAATAGCTTGAATTAAATCACATCAATCTGCATAGGTTTAGGATATGTTAATAGCTTTTTCAATATTCTTGAAGATGTAGCAATCGTACCTTTATAGGTATTGCTGAAAATTGATTGTCTTTCTTGTTGTAGTTCAAATAGGTGATTGTCACAAGTAATAGCTTGAGCTATGAGTTCTTCTAAGCTTTCAACTCTTGGCATCATGATCAATAAATTCTTTCCATCATCCTTTAGGCCATAACAAAATTGAGTCATAAAAGCCTTATCATTCCAATCAAGATCACAAATAAATTGTTGAAATTTTATGGCATAAATTGTAGTTGAATATTGCCTTTGTCATAAATTTTGGATCTTCTTCTTTGCCACCCTCTCTCAATTACTATCTCTAAATGTAGCAGTAAATCTTTCCATAAAAGCTTCTAAATTGTATAGGATCAGAGAATTCTTTTTCAATAGTGGCTCAAACCATGATCGAGTACTTCTTGATAAAAAGATGTCCACAAAAGCAACTTGAGTGAATCCATCTATGTAATGAGATGGATATAGTCGTAAGTAAAGTTACTCTTGTTGTACAAACCTTCAAAAGTTTGATCTTGTTCCATCAAACTTATCAGACATACTAGCTTTTGGCTCTTTTATGACAACCCTTAAAACTTCTAAAGAAGTTGTGTGCATAGTTTGTCTACCGCTTGCTTCTCTTAATCAAATAATCTCTTATTGTAAGTTATGAATCTCTCACTTAGTTTCTTCAAATACTTGCTCTATTTGCGATTTTTTTTTTGGTTGTTAAAGAATGTCATTTCTTCTGATACCGTATCTAATAGAGCTTAAAGATTTGTAAGTGTTGCTACTCTATTCTCTATTTATGAAGATGTACCTCCATTAACGTGATCTATTTCTATCTTAAAAAAGAAAAAATCGATAAGCCATTAGTATTTTTTATATTAAAAGGAATACTTTTAGATAGTTAATTTAGAAGAGAGTAATCTACAACCTCTAAAATATAGTGATATAACTTAAAAAAGGGATAATCCACTCTTTCCAAAAAAAATCAACTATAACAAGTAAATATATCAATCTAGAGGGGGATAGTCCGCACTCCTCTAGAACGTAATAGTATCTTGAAGAGGGGTAATCCACTCTCTATCAAGAGATCTAAGCTCTGATATGATTATATAAGTCAGTCTTGTCAAACTATCAGGGATGCAAGATAACAGGTTAGTAAAGAACTAAAGGAAAGAATTTAGAACCAAAATAATTCTAAGAACAAAGAACTAGATAGACAAGAATAAGAATTAGATCAAAAATAAGAAACTAGATTAATATCAAGAACAAGGCAACACTTTGGATTATTCCAAGACTTGTGTTGGCAAGACTGAAGTGCTCCTCAGTCTTGCCTCTTACTTATACTATGAAGCCTTATATCTTATTAGACCTTCTAAGAATATCTTAGAATATTCTAAAAGTATGAAGAAGATTTTGGAAGACTCTAAAAAGTCTACGAGAGGTCTTGGAAGGTTGAAGAAGAGTCTAGAGGATCCTACGAGTATCTTAGAATATTCTAGAAGTTTGAGAAAGATTTTGGAAGACTCTAAAAAGTCTATGAGAGGTCCTCGAAGGTTGAAGAAGGTTTTAAAAGTTTTTAGAAAATTTTAGAAGATTCTACAAGATTCTAGAAAGCTATAGAAGGTTCTAGAAGATTACAAAAAGTTCTAGTAGTGGCTTAAAGTATGTCCGTGATACCATCAATGTAATACTTAATATATTTCTATGATTCTCAAATTTCTTTCAAGCTAGTGGTTTAGTAAAGATATTTGCTACATTATTATTTGTAGCAATATGAATCAACATGATTTCATCAACTAAAAAAAATTCTTAAATATAATGATGTTTTACTTTTATATGCTTTATCTTAGAATAAAAGATTAGATTTTTAGCAATCACTATTAAGCCTTGATGATGACAATATAAGTGGAGGTTATTTTTTGTTGGTATATGTGAGCCAAAAAACTCACCACAAGATTTTTTATGTTTTTATTTGATTAAAATTTAAAAACAATTAGTGTTTTTAGATTTTTATGGATTTTTTTTATTGTTAGCATTTGTAGTACTACTGTCTAAGTGTCTTCCAGACAATACACCATTAGTATTATAGATGGATAAAAAAGATAAAAGAACCGAGGTAAAAATAAGAAATAAAAGATAAATAGTAAAAAATAAAATATAAAAGATCAAAGTAAAAATGATAAATAAAAGATAAAAGATAAATAATAAAAATAAAATATAAAAGATTAAAGTAAAAATCACAAGATAAAAGGTGAAAGATGAAGATAAAAGTAAAAATATAGAAAAATAAGAGTTAAAAGTATATACTTAATTGATAATAAAAGTGAAATAGGGAAGTAAAAATTACAATAGAAAACTTCCAAATAAAAGTAAGAAAATGAAAGAATAGGATAATAAAAGAAAATTCCTTAGATCGGAAGCATCACTCGGTTAGGATTTCATTTTGTTTATAATTTTTTGTGATTTCCTTCTAGTACCTTAATACCATGTCACTAAAATGGTCGCCACTGCTTTGTCTTTGATCCAAATGGCCTGTGCAATATGTTATTGGAAAGCAAACAAAAAGTCCTACTACCTTCTAAAAATATAAGTCCTAATTCTACTCTTACTAAAAGTTATGTGTGAATGAAACACAATGTGACTTAAGAAAGAAAAATCTACACTTCAAGGAGAAATTTTGCAAGGGCTTCACCACCAAAAGATGAGAGAGAGAAAAAATAGCTATCTAAGCCCTTCTTAACCAAGAGTAAGGCAATGCAAGAGTGGTGGCCACATCTCTATCCTTAAACTACAAATCTCTAATCAAGATCAAGGGCTCTAAATGATCCTAAGTCCAAGCCCGATTTTAAGGCTAGATTTGCATGTAACTAAGAATAGACTATTTTTTTAGCAAAACTAATACCACTAATGTGTTTAAAACACAATTTAATTTTAAGATTGACTACTCATATGTCCAAATCTAAATTTCAAAAGTATAATTCTAATCAATTTACTAATTGTAATTTTTGACTATTGTTATTTTACTAAAATACTTCAAGAAATTTTTACTACTACCTTCTAATCTAAACTTAGATGAATAATAATAATCTAAATAGAATCATAGTATTTTCTTCAATTAGATGTATTTTAATATAGTGATTAAAATCACTAATTGCTAAACAATTTTGACTAATAACATTTAGAAGCCGATAATTCTCAAAAATTACTGGAATTCATAAAATTCTATTATTTTTTCATAATAGATTAAGCTAGCATAATTGATTTTAGCTCTAGATAGTTATCCTATTACTAAGTTTAGATAATTTTTTATCCAATTTTCTACTAATATATTGAGCTTATTTTTTAGAATAATAAGAATATCTATTTGGTAAGAATAATCCATTTAACAAGGATTTTAGCCACCAATAAATACTAATTAGTCTAAATTTATCATAACTATTGATTTTTGATTGATTTTGGGATGAAAATAAAAAATTGAGCTGTTTTGATGGCTCACAGTATAGAAGTTGATACTAGATCTAAAGCAATTTGATTATTATTAAAGTGAAAATAAATATTAAAATTATTTAGAATTCCTAATTCAAAAAGAAATTATCAAATATATACAAATTTTTTAATTTATTTTAAAAAGTATTTTATAATTTGACTTACTTTGAGTTGTTTAAAATTTTTGTTTATCTTTTATTAAATTATGAAATTGATGTAAAAATAAAGTGTATTATATAAGCTTCCAACAATTGGTAACTATCTATGCACCTCCAATAGTCTATACTGATAAAACCATTGATGAAACCATTAATATTTACTCTTCAATTTTGCTTATAATAAATATCAAAATCCTTTGTTATCATATTATAACACAGCTATAGGATGAAAGAGTAAATTAAGACATATATTATAGAGAAGCTTACTTGAAGACCAAATAATAAAATTATTTTAAAAAATATAAATAAAAAAATAAAAGAATAATAAAAATATTTAATATTAATATTATCATTTTATAAAAAGGGCTTTTACTTATTTTATAGGACCATAAATAAGACAAAATAAAATAGATTAGCAAAAATACTATTGTAGGCATCTTAAAATCAAAGCAAAGGATAGTTTTCAATAAAAATTATCTAATAAAACCTTAGATTGATATTCAAAGAGGGCTAGTTAAGAACCAGAGTTGAAACCAAAATCTAAGGCACAAAACCATGTGCCTATGGTAGATAGGAAGTTCTTTTATTCATTAAAGAGTGGAATTTGAGAGCTCACTTGATAAGATTTCTTTGAGCATTGGTACCAAGGATTTTGGATTTGTAATGACTTTGTGAGAGCTATGCAAAGTTAGATGTCTATTCAAGTGACTTTGTTTATTAAAAAATAAAGTAAATTTGTCTTTTCAGCATATTAAGAATTTTGTGGCAGATCTATAGGAGAAATTTGTGGATTTACGATATATTTAGGATTTATTTAGAATTAATTCAAATTAGATTACGATTTTTTTAAGATTTCTTTATGAATTTTTTAATTTTTTTTTAAAGATTTCTTTATAATTCTTTTAGGATTTGATTAGGATTATTAAAGATTCAATTGGGATTTATTTAAGATTTTATTAGAATTATTAGGTTCTTGATTAGTTGCAATATATAATTTTTTTTTCTACAACCAAGTGCCCAATGCATTTTTAAATAAAACAACATGTAATATGACAACATAGAATTGAAGTAGCACAAATTATATAAGACTAATTCTTGGTAATTTTTTTGAGGTCTCTACATAAATCTATTTACTATTCGTATTGTATGTGCAATATCTGGGCATGAATGAATAAAAAATATCAACTGATTCACATGATAATAATTAGTTATATTGATAGCTTTTATTGACATTTCAAAATAGAACACATGTTCTTTTTATAAAAGAATATACTCAAGTTTAATATTTTTCATCTCTATTTTTTTATCATTTGATTGTAATACAAAGATTGATGAAAAAATAGCCCTTCAATAGTTTATAAGAATTTTATATCCAAATACTTTTGAATTAGATCCAAATCTTTTATCTCATAACGTTTTTGTAATAGACATTTTATAGTTGTAATTTCTTTTATATTACTCTTCATTACCAATAGATTATCCATGTATAAATTATTTATAGCCAACATTTTCTTCATATGAGAAAAATACATATTTATATTTGCAGCACTTCTAGACCATCCAAAGAGTCTAAAAAAGCCATCAATTTCTTCATATGAGGCGCACGGTGATTGCTTCAACTCATAGATGAACCTTTTTAATCTATAGACTAGTAAGACTATTTCTTCAACGTCAAAGCCATCTAGTTACTACATATTGATCAAATCCTTAAGAGCGCCATTGAAAAATGCCATAACAATGTTTATATGGTATATTTCCTAGCCAAATGAAACAGCTAATATAATGACTAATTTAAGAGTGGATCCTTTATTGATTGATGAAAAAGTTTCATTGAAGTTAATACCAAATCCTTATTCCAAACCTCTAACAACTAATTGAATTTTGAGGCACATTCTTATTAGATTTATCAAGAACTTTGCTTTAAATACCAATTTTATAAATAATATCTTTTTTTCAAGTGGTGAGACCATTAGTTTCTATGTTATTATCATCTTGAGAGATTATGCTCTCTTTACTTCTAAAAGTTGTCTTCTTATTTTTGCTTCTCCTTTTTATTGTAAACTATAGCAAGTAGAATATATTGAAAGAAACTATCAATAGAGGCTCTAGAATAAAAGGTACCAAAGATATTTTCATCAAATATAACATCAGAGGAAATGATTTTTTTTTTTTTTTTTTTTTTTTTTTGGTATTAAATCAACACATCTATGGAATTTGGAGGAATTATTGTAGCCTAATAGAATATCAAAAAAAAAATTGGTTTCAAGCTTAGAATAAAGAGGAGGTAGATGAACATAAACAAGACATTCTAAGGTACAAAGGTGGAAAATATAAGATTTTTTTTTAAAGAGTTTTTCAATGGAATCTAGAGATTAAAAGTCTTAGTACTACATTGGTTTAGAATATAATTAGATGTGTATATAGCTTTTTTCACAAAGACAAAGAAATATTTAAATTGAGCAAAGTGCAATGGTAGTTTCAAAAAGTTTTTTTATTTTTTTATTATTTCAACTACCTTATTTTGGTGAAAAGATCTAAATAAAATAAGTTGACATCTATTCTCTTTTTTATTATAATATTGAAAAAATTAAAAGACTTATATTTTTTATATTGATATAAATAAAGATATGAAATAAAAAATTATTTTTCTATTATATCTACAAATTCTTTAAAGTAAGAAAGTAATTTATTTTTAAAAGATAAAGAATGAATCCAAGTATATTTAAAATAATTATTAATAAATGTCAAGATGTACTTAGTTTGATTATTTCTTGATAGAAGCTTGTAGAAATTTGAATGTATTAATTGAAGTGGTTTCAAAGTACATGTCACAAAAGCCTTCAATATTTTTTTATAATAGTATTTAAATAGTATACAAATATTATATATTCATTTCACTTTTAGAAAAAAAAAAAAATCCTTTCACTAATCCATGATATGATATGTTGAGATCATTTAATGATTAATATATTTCAATCTTTGATGCCACAAGTCAATTGGTTCTAGAACAATATTATGGATCTCTAATTTGTAAGGTAGAGCCAATTCTATGACTGCTATATGCTAGAGATGTATACTGTATGGAATCTTAGAAACAATCAAAGTATAAGAAAAAAAATATATAATATAGGTTACTTCTTTGATCTTTAGTTACTTACAGGATTGAATTTGAAAAGTTCCCATTCTTATACACATTACAAGCTTTAAAAACAATGGTAATAGTATGACCAATGTCTATTAATCTTCCTACAAAGAAAAGATTGCAATATAGGCTTGACATGTAAAGAACATTGTTGAGAGATTTATTACTTGAAATTTGCAAAGATCCTTTGTCAACAATAGGCTACTTGCCTATATTAGCTATAGTGACATATGACATGGATAAATTAGATGCTATGTGTAAAAATCAAGTTTTATTTCCAATAGCATGTTTAATACATCTTGAATCAATAAGCCATCTGTTGTTGTGTGGCGTGATTTTCTATCTGGGAATACACTGGATACTTGGCTGTGGAGAGTTTATTTGAAATTTATTGGCAAAATGCCAACAAGTGATTTATCTTTAATAAAAAGGACAAATAATACAATAATATTATAAAAGAGAAGTTATATAGATAAAATCTCTTGTATTCAAGTAGGTTTGTACAAAAAGATTCAAATTGCTACAAAAACCCTTCAAAACTTTATTCACTTATAAGGACTTATTTCTTTCTAAATATTAGACTCCAATAACTCTTGATTCAGCTATTCAATTTCTATAAAATTTTCTCCAAAGTGTAGAAAATACTCTTAAATTTCACCACAAAAAAGAATCAACTATAAATTCGTTTTTAATCATCCAATATCTCAAAAATCCTAGCAGATGCTTAAAATCCTAGCTTAGAGACACCCGAGCACTATTTTCCTCATATCTCACAAATCCAAAACTATAATACCACAAATTTTTTTGCACAAAGTCTTTTGACATAAACATATATACTCTTAAAAATTTTGAGTGAAAAATCTATCAAATTGCTTAAGATATAGCTCAAAATATAACTACTAGTTAAGCGGAGTCACTTACTGCCTTTAGCTTATAAACACTAACTTCAACTCCTAATATCTCCTTCATCCTAGCTTGAATATCATCAAGCCATATATAAAAAGTGTAGCCAAGAAAGTGCCCTTTCCAACTCTAGTTGCCGATCCTCTATTGCTTTCTGTACTCATGAGTTATGTCCAAAAAAGTGACAATAGATATAATTTCAATACCTTAACTTTGAGTGCCTATATTTTCTTCATAAAAAGTCCAAATCATACAAGATTTGTACCAAAACCATATCCAAAAATCCAAACTTATTGACTCTAGACTTTAATGTTCAACTTCCTTTCAAAAAAAATCCTAATCCCTAATAAACTCTCGAGTAGCCTCCTTGAAGTCCATTGGGCATGATTTTTGGACAATAGGAATAGAGACTTCTATTATCCATCTCCATTCATTCACATGGATGGCTTAACTATCCCCTTTCATACTAAAAATCCCTTTCTAATCCTTTTTCTTATAAGATTTATACAATATGTGTTCTAAACACCAAATAAAAGAAATAAATAAGATCTTAAGGATCACCAATGTCTAACAAAGGTGACTTAAGATATATAAAAGTTATTATCAATATAAATCAATCTCAAAAGTAACTATTAAAAAAAAATAAGGTTGTATAAATCTCAATAATAGCCTCTTTAATGGATCCCTTCTAAATCAACAACCTAACCACATCTTATAATCAATAAAATGTATTGTTATGGCTTTCATATAACTATGTAATAAATTGTACATTAAATATACATGTACAATTTTTTCACATAGTTGCCAAACAAAAACACAACACTGTACTTATGAATATTTTTTTTTATTGTAGTTGGCTTTTGCCTTTTTTTTAAGGTTTGAAAATTTTCTAGAAGATTCCTCTTCAAAATCATGTTCAAGTTCAATAATATGAGCCTAGCTTTTAAATTGACGTATGTTTACAATCCATATGTAGAGTTGTGCAATTTATTCTTCAACTTTCTTCAAATCACACTCAAATTCATAGTGACCAACCTTGTCGCATTGGTAGCATTTTTTTTCTCAACACCAAGATTTACTGAAAGATGTATAAAAAATATTTTTAGATTCTAAAATACAAGAGAGGTTCCCAGATTCAAATAACAAATAATTATAATAAACATAACAATATGTATATAGTTGTTTCTTGACAAAATAAAAGAATACATACACTACTTCTTTTTAGATATTTTCATATTTGTTGTATCTTCAATGCTCCTCATTTTATATTCATTCTATCAGCTTTGAATATATTGGTACAAGGATCCCATCCATATTAGCTTGAAAGATTGAAATAAAAGGATTTTAGTTGAAAAATAGTCTTCTTAATATATAGTTTA
>JAWRVF010000570.1:172500-234171 GCA_036785485.1 Physcomitrellopsis africana
AGAGCACCAGAGTGCAGACCCTTACGCACACTGAGCTTCTAAATGGTGAGGCTCATGACTTGTGGGAAGCTTGCAAGCATGCTATTGCTCTGCTTCCCAACCTCGCACCTGAGTACTTCGCCGGAGCTGAATTCGAGAAGGGCTGGGGAGGCCCCGGCAGTATCGGCGTCTTTCACTTCGGATCTGGTAAGAACAATTTGTGCTACCTTGAACAGTGTGCACATTGAGCTGTAGATGTGTTGAAATCACCTGAAGTCACTGTCTCTTCAAAGTAGCAAGATTAAGCTAAGAACCAAATTTCTGTTTGTAGACACTCAGCTGCTCAAGTTCACAGAAAGGTAAGTTTTTCGGAGCATGGTCTGGAAGATTTTCTAGATGAAACAGGGTGTGAACTTCATCACTGCAAACTTGTGTCTGAATTCGAGTTGTGGTGGTAATTGCGCAGCGATTCCCGGAGCTGGATCCGTTAAGCACCTCGTTGATACGGTTGACGATAAATCCAAAACTTTGGCTTACACAGTCCTGGAAGGGGATCCGAGCTACAGCTCATTTGCAGCGGAGATGAAGTTTTCTCCCGCCGATGACAACATGACGGAGGTGATCTGGACGGCCAAGTATGAGCCAGTCGGTGAAGCCGGCCCCCCCGAGCACATCAAAGACAATGTCATCGTTACCCTCAAGACGTTCGAGAAGGCTGTGATGGAGAACCGGGTCGTGAGACATACCCAAACACTGAACGCACCCGCCGACACGATTTGGAACATCTTAATGAACGAGGATGTCATTCTTCCCAAGGTCATCCCACACATCATCGCATCCTATGAATTCCTGGAGGGCAACGGGGAAGCTGGCAGCATCCGCCTTCTCAAACTCGGCCATGGTATGCACGTTGCAAGCATCCTCTGCAGAACGGATTGCTTGATTAATTGCAGCTGCAACCCAGAAAGTTATGTCGAGTCTTTAATTCATGAATCTGCTTAACTCAGTCCTGACTCCTGTTCCGCGAATTTCTCTGTATTTGCAGCGATACCGAATGGCAATCACGTGGTGGAGCGCATCGATGTGAATGACGCTGCAACGAAAAGGTGGGGCTACACAGTTCTGCAGGGAGACCCCAAATACAAATATCTCTCGGCAGTCATGCAATTCCTTCCGGGACCGGAGGAAGGCACCACCCTCGCCAAGTGGGTGGGCATCTACGTGCCCCACAATCAAAACATACCGCCCCCGGATCTCGCCCTGCATGTCTGGAAGGTTTTCGAAGGCGTGGCGAGAGCTTCCCCGCAAGCCGTCTACTGATCGGCTCCAGATATTGTTTCCATCCAATTCATGAGTCGTCGTCACCATGGTATCGTACCAATTGCAGTGAAAGAGATACTCCTATCAGCATGAATAGCACAGGAACCTGTAGTATACATAGCCAACATGTTCGACTCTATACATGGGATGATTATGACAGTGCGGTTTATAATAAGAGTAGCTGAAAATTAGTTGAAAGAGTCACCACAGTGACTGACAACATTGCATTTTGTGTACAAATCCCTTAACCTTAACGAAGTCAATTTACTTTGTTTAAGAATGGTTGAGATGCCTGACGCTTGCAGACTGAACTAAGATTAACTGCCAAGAAAAAAACTGTTGCAATTTGTTCATTGTCATGTCTTGCACATGAATTCAGTTTCGAGGCTTTGAGGGCGTAGACAATCAATCCTTAATCACAGGAATCCAACCAACCTATGTTCTCCTCTTCGTTCGGTGATTTTTGTTGGCACTGTAGTCCGAAGGATCTAACACACGTGGGAATACGAGCGGACGAAAAAGAATACGTTTATAACAGTGATGTGAATGGCCATGACTAAAGTTTGCATGCTGAGCAGCTCCCTGACTTTCAGCTGCGAGAAACATGCACTATTTAAGCCACCAGGCAGCTCACACGATCATGAACAATCCACCACCTGAACTTGAACTAAGCCTCACCGTAAGACCTCCCGTCCAATCAAATGCAAGTGGCGTGTTGTACTCTGACGTCAAATTCAATTCTTTCCCCTTGCAGCTTTTGTACTGTTGCAAATCATGAAGGCAGCCAGGGAGTTGAACAGTTCATGAGCCATGACTCATACTAGGCCTCGTCACTGTTGGTCGTTTTGGCATCATCCTTAGCAATGGGTCAGTCAGGTCTACTAAAATAGCCAAAAAAACTCTCCATTTGTCAAGCTGCTGAAGAACCACACATGGGAATCTTCCATATCCACAAACCTCCTTCAATGTGGACGCCAGTAGTCAGTCTTAACAACCGAAGGCCATGGTTGACGTCAACAGTCGACAGTCAACGTCTATGTTTGGTTTAACCATCTTTGTCTTCCTATCCTCTCATCAATTACAGGTAACAAAGGGACCAAGATATGTTTCAATTTTTTTATTGAGAATAAATGTGACCTGGTTTACTTCTAGTGCATTGAGCCTTTATCATACCTTTTTGTCAATGTAGTCCACTTGGAAAATTATCCTTTAATTGTAGGTGTAAGAGTAGGAGAATAAGACAAAAATATATTATCCAACAACTGTATGTGATCCAATTATTTTTAGTTAGGTTAGGTCTACATTGACATCTCTTTTCAAAAGTGTAAAGTTTTTAAAATAAAAAATCTAAAAGTAGCAAATTTGTAAGACTATAAAGTATAGATATGTTAAAAAATAATTCAAAAACTTGGAACTTTAATACCAAAAGATGAAAAGATTGCCACATGAAGGGCTCTCCTTCACTATGAGATTTTTAAAACCTATTTTAACTTGTCTTCCAACTTTCACACCCTTTGTTATAAAATTCTTCAATCTTTTTGTTTATTTTTTGTTTTTTTTGATTTGTTAGCTTACTTTGATGTCTCTTTATAAAAGATTGGTCAAAAATTGTATGTATATTATGTCTATTTTTTAAATCTAATATTATAACCATTATTCAATATGTCCTTAAAAATTATGCATAATTTTTTTTTTATAGATGAGTTATGATTTTATTTTTGTACAATTAATTTTTTTATTTATTTTTAAAATTATGGTATAATTTTATAATAAAATTTATAAAATTTTAAAACTTATTTTGAATTAATATACCAAATTAGTTTTAATCTTGATAATAGAATTTTAATCTATGTGTACTTAGTTTTGAATAATATTTAAAACTATACCTAACTTTATGTTACTTGATTATAAAGTCTCAAAAACTTCTTAATAAGTTTAAACAATATCTAAAGAATATAATTAAAAAATAAAATAAAAAATATCTACTAAATATTTTATTTTTATAAAATTTATTTTTTAGTAATAAAAGAATTTTAAATTTATAGTTGTTTGAACCATATTTAATACTTTTTTTAGAACAAGAATAAGAATAAAATTTTAAAGTTCTCTTAAAAGACAAAAATATTCTACTTTTAGATTCTTTTAGCTCTTTCAATAGTTTTTTCTAAAAAAGAATTATTTGCACTCTTTTGACTTGTATTGGATATGCAAAGTTAAAAAGATTCACTAAAATCTAATATAACTAAGTTTAAACAATTAACATAAGATACAAAAATATAAGTAATAACTAAAATTATTTATTTATCTCTAATAAAAATTATTAATAATCTATTTGTTTGATTCTTATTTTAAAAAATTTTAATTTAAATACAATTAAATAAAATTTCTTTTAGATATGAGAGTATTAACAAGTACTATTAATTTTAAAAAACTAATTAATAAAAATTAATATTTGGAATGAAATTAGTTTAAATCCTTGTTAAATTTATTTAATAAAAGATTATAGAATTAAATAATGTTAATAAGAAATATAACTATTCTAAATTATTGCTATTAAAGTTTTAATTTTTATATATATATATATATATATATATATATTTAAAAATAAATAATATAAATATAAATATAAAATAGCTATTTCTAAGTATTAAGATATTATAAGTATTTAAATTAGAATAAAATATATAAAAAATATTACTAAGACCATTGATACCCTTTGTCTTGCCTTCTTATATATTAGCTATTAAAAAAATCCATGTAAAAGTTTCATAATAAACATAAGGCTTGCAAGATAAGTTTCTTAGTAGTAAGATTTTTTATCATGTAATTTTAGGTTTCAATTTTTTTGAAGTAATATATAAAATCTTATAGCTCATTTAGATAAATATAAGTAAATAAATATAATAATTATTTAATTATAAAATATTATAAAATATTATAAAATAATATTTTCATATACACTTAATTCACAAGTGTCTTTGAATTTTGCTTTGTGGTTGTAAAAAATTTCTCCTAATTTTATTTTTAGATTAAAAAGCTATTACAAAAATATACAATGTAAAACTTAAATATATGTTTTATAACCCTTTGGTTGTCATAAGGTTCTTATGTGACAAATTATCTATAAAAATAAAAACAACAATAATATCATTAATAGTTATAATAAAATAAATCTTATTCTTTTATCTTAATTTAAGTTTATGCAATTTATTTCTTGATTTGTAATAGCCATTTCTAGTTTTTATTATATAATTAAATATTATTATATAATTAAATATATTATATTATTTTTTTTTAATGCACAAAGTATTTTTATTAGTAACATATGTGATTCAATTAGTGAACATATCTAGTTTATAATTTATACATAATGCAAATTCAAAAAAATTATATTGTTGAAAAATATTTATTGTTTCTAAAAAGTCAAAATTTTTAAAAAAATTTAGTTGATTTTTATAGTAGTTTCTAAAAATTAAAAATACTTATTTTTTTGTTATAAAAAATTTAATTATTAGTTTGTATAGTACTATAATAATACCATTAATAAGTTAAATATATTATTTTAGTTAATTAAATTTTGAATCCAAAAAATATAACAAAAAATTATATCAAAATTTTAAAGAAATACCATTTATTTTATTTATTAAAAAAACTAACTACTCTTACAATTGTTTTTAAAAAATCCAACCTATCTAATTTTGATTTATTATAGAAATTAATTTAGAAACTTGAATAATATGCTAAGAGCTTATGTATTTAATATGAATATATGATACAAGATGAATAAGCATAAGTTGTTGACCTAAATCTATTTATTTTCTTTTAAATTTGAATCAATTTTAAAACTAATCATAAAAATCTTACATAAACCTTAATATTTTCAGAATACTTTTATTCTTTAAAAGTATTATAACCATGTATATGAATTTTTACATCTTTCAAATCAATAGATATAAAATTTTACATAAAGTGGATTCACTAACCTAAAGATATTTATAAGATTACATATTGAAGTAGTTTTTAATGTTTTTTGCAAAAATGTTAAAAATCAAAAAAATAATATTTTAGGTTTAATTCTCAAATCTAAATATTTAAAAATAATAAAAAAATCTCAATTATTTTTTTATTTGAATATATATATTTTAAAGAAATTTTGATTTAGAAATTTATAATATTTTATATATATTTAAAAAATATTTATTTAATAAATTAATTTAGAAAAAATAGCTATTACAAATATTCTTCTTATAAATCATATTTACAAATATCTTTAGATATTGTTTGATACTTTGTTTTATTGGTAGCATATATATATATATATATATATATATATATATATTTTATTATCAAAATTTTAAATATTAGATTTCAAAAGACATGATTTTAATAATAAACATAAATAATTAATTAAATAGTTTTGAACAACTAAATTGGTATAAAATATTAAAAATATTATAAGATCTTTTTATATTTAAAAATAATATTTTTTAAATATATTTTTTAAAAATATTATTTTATTTATTTTAAAATATTATAAAACTTAGATGTTTAGCTATACTTATTATGGTCTTTAGGGAGCTTCTATATAATCTTATTTTTAATTAGTGTATATTATAACAAATATCTATAATATATAGATATATAAAATTTAATAAAAATAAATAGAAACATATTTGATAGATAGTATCTTCTTTCAAAAATATTAAAAGAACTTTCTAAATATATATATTAGTTCTTTAGATTCCTTCAAGTATATCACATGGTTATTTGAATTTATTTTTAAAAAAATTTATTATATGAAATTGTTGTAAAAGCAACATGTAACTTAGACACTTGAGCCACAAGTTTTTTTGTGTCACGGACATAAGATTTACTCTAATAATTATCTAATCAATATGGATAGGTAGTAATAGATAAATGTAGATTAATTTGATAATATCTTATAGAAAAGCTTCTTAGAAGCTTCATAGATGCGGATTCACCTTTATACATATCTATAGGTAATTGATAGGTTAAAAACTTGAGCAACAAGCTAACCACATATTGCACATATTGGTAGCTTGTGGAATAAGATAAATATGTGGCATACATGTAGAAAACTTATTTTGCAAGTTTGACATGTGTCTTGCAAATTGGACAAGTATTGAAGGTCCTATAGAACGCTGCCACAAAGTTTTTAGATAGATAGTATATATAGAGACAAGAGTGAAGCCTTTTTTTCTCTTGCCAATTCTTTTCTTGCTTCCAATCTAGTTCAAGAGTCATTATATTTTTTAATCTTTGGCAATAGCCATTCTAATTTCTTCTTTAATTGCTTATTACTTACTTATTTTTATTTTATCATTTTTCTTTTACATAGATTTCATTAATTTATGCATCTTTTTCTAATTTGTGTCCTAGACAAATTGACAAGAGTGAAGATACAATATTAGAGCTTTGTCTTATCTTGATTAAGAGTAGATTACCCCTCTCTCTTAATAAGACGTATGTATATTAGAAGTTGTCGATTATCCACTTCTAAATTGATGTTGTTCCTAAATTTTTTTTCTTTGTTCTTGAGTATATTATTTTGTAATGAAAGTAGATAATCTTTTCTTTCTATTATATTATTATAGCAGAGCTTATTGAAATAAAGAGCGCAATGGCACAAATGCAAGAATAAATGAGAGAGTCAATGCTTACAATATATTAATTCAATATACCACCACAAAGAGTAATAAGATTAGTAGGAAGTGAAGATATAAAGATGATTGGAGCTGCTTCAAGTCATACTACTTCATCTACAATGGAACATTATTCAAGCATCAAGGAATCAAAAATTAGTTTGCCAAAGAAGTTTGATAGCACAAGATCTAAGTTTCAAAAATTTACCAATCAAGTACAATTAGTGATTGACCTTCAACCTTAAAGTTATCCAACTCAAGGGTCACAAGTTAGGTTTATTGTAATACTACTTTCAGATTCTGCTTTATTATAGTTTTTATCTTTTTTTGAATGATGTGATTCAATATTGGATAATTTGAAGGTATTTTTAATAGAGTTTTGATCTATATATGGAAAATATGATGTAATTTTTATTGCAACCAACAAGATCTACATCTTGCAATAAAGCAATCGATCAATGACATCATATGCTTCACAATTTCAACAACTAGCATCTAATACAAAATGGGATGATGCTGTACTCATTAGTCAATTTTTCTATAGATTATAATATGAGATAAAAATTTTGATGGTCAATTTATGTAATCCTTAGACATTGAGTCAAGCAATTGACTTTGCTGTGAAGTATGACAATCGGCTTTTTGAATTTTGATGTGAGAGTCACACAAGGAAGTCCCAATATTATTGTAATATAAAGGCAATACTGATTTCTTCTCTGTATGTACATTCAAAAGTAGAAGACATGCAAATTGACGCGGTATGTTTTAAACCTCTTATTGAACAAAAAAAGACTTGTTGTTGTCAAGAAGGATTGTGTTTATATTATGGAAAACATAAGTAGACTGCTCAACATTATTCAAAGAAATGACACAACTATAAAATGAGAAGTACGGCTATTAAAGAAGATAATATATTAGAAAATAAGTTTGTCTAGATATAAAAAAAATAGTGTACTTGAAATCTTATATAACTCCTAATAAAGATCCTATTTTCTCCTCAATACCCTCTTTTTGTTTTATACTAGATTTGTATTTGGGACCTAAAAATCACAAAACCTCTGTCCTACTAGATTCAAGAGCTTCAACATGTTTTTTAGATAAAGAGTTTGTTAAAAGTCATCGAATATCTTCAATATAGAAAATTAAATCCGTACATATAGAAGTCATAGATGGTTGTTTGTTATCTTCTAAAAATATTATTCATGAAACCGTTCTTATAAATGTAACAATAGATGGTCATAATATTTACATGAATTTTAATATAATTATATCTTTCTTTAATCTAATTATTTTAGGTCTATTATGGTTAAAAAAGCATAATTTTAAATAGATTAGATTTTTCATAGACTTGATTTTTTTTAAAATATTAATAAGAGTCTTATTAATTAAGTGAAAAGCCATAAGTCTAATAATAATAAATCTTATACTTGTAGTCACAAAGACTTTTATGAATGCAGCAAAAGAAAGGTCACCTTTTGCTATTTATGCTATATCCATTTCTGATGGTAGAAAGACTTCAAGTGGCATTTCAAGCCAATATCAAGATTACTAAGACATTTTTGAAAAGAAGAATGTAGATTTTTTTCTAGCACATTGTCCATATGATTGTTTAATCAATCTCAAAGAGAGAATTCAACCTCCATTTAGACCAATCTTCAGTTTATGAAAAAAATGAATTGGCTGAACTTAAAAAATATATTCATGAAAATTTGGCCAAGAATTTCATATTCCATTCAAAATCTCCAATAAGAGTTCCTATTTTGTTTATAAAGAAAAAAGATGGATCACTATAGATATGTATAAACTATCAAGGGCTCAATAAGATTACCATAAAAAATAAATATCCTCTACTTTTGATATTTTGACTTCTTGATCAACTGAATCAAGCTAAGTTTTATACAAAAATAAATCTACAAGGAGCATACAATTTGGTACGCATTAAAGAAAGAGATGAATGGAAGACTATATTTTGAATAAGGTATGGATATTTTAAGTACAATGTCATATCTTTTGGACTTACAAATGCACTAACTACTTTTCAACATCTTATGAATGACGTTTTTTGTGAGTTTTTTAATGATTTTATTGTTTGTTATTTAGATAATATTTTGATCTATTCTAAGAATAGAAAAGGATATAAACTTCATATTTATCATGTGTTACAAAAACTTAGAGATGCAAGATTATATGCCAAGGTAAAAAAAATATATATTTCATATTATTCAAATTGATTTCTTAGGATACATTATTTTGAATGATAGTCTCAAGATAAATCCTAAAAAAGTCCAAACAATTATAAATTGAAAGATTTCAAAAATAATATAGGATGTACAATGCTTTTTAGAATTTATTAATTACTATCAAATTTTTATCAAGAACTTTTTTCAAGTTGTAGCTCCACTTATATGCTTAACTTGTAAAAACAAAGTCAAGTGGAGTACAGAAGCAAAAACATCGTTTAAAGCTTTAAAGAAAAATTTTACTTTTATACCAATCTTATATTATGATAACTTTTTCAAGATATTTTTTTATGAAAATAGATGCACCAGACTTTGTTTTGGATGCAATATTGTCACAAATAGAAGTTGATGATAAATTCCATCCAATAGCTTTCTATTCTATGAAATTTTCAACAATAAAGATTAACTGCGAAATCCATGATAAAAAACTTCTTACAATTATAGATTCTTTTTAAGAATGGTATCACTATCTAGAAGGTGCTTCTAGTCTAGTCACCATTGTCATGTAGCGTGAACTTCTATCTGGGAATACATTGGATATTTAATTGTAAAAAAATTTACTTGAAATTTAATAGCTAGAATCTAATAAGTAATTTGTTTTTACTATAAAAAAAAAAATAATATAAAGATATTACAAAAAAAAAGTTATATAGATAAATTCTTTTGTATTTAAATAGATTTGTACAAAAAGGATCAAATTGCCACAAAATTGTCAAGGACAAGAACTCGATGAAATCAAATGGACAAGTGAGACTTCTCTTATAAAATAAAAATAAGAAAATATGTATTCAATAGAAATTGGAATGGCTATTGTCAAAAGACAAGACAACTAGAGACTCTTGAAACTAGATTAGAAGCAAGAAAGGAGTTGACAAGAGTGAAGAAGGCTTCACTCTTGTCTCTATATATACTATCTAACTAGAAGCTACGTGGCGATGTTCTATAGGACCTCTAATATGTGTTGACTTTGAAGGCCACTTGCCTTAGCTTGCAAGGCAAGTTTTTTACATGTGCGCCACGTAGTTAGCTTGAAGAACAAGCTATTAACATGTGTGGCACATGATTAACTTGTTGACCAAGTTTCTAACCAAGAAATCAACTATGGACACCTATACGGTCAAAGCAACGTCTATGAAGCTTCCAGGAAGTTTCTCTAGAAGATATTATAGAATTAACCTACTTTTACCTACTTTTACCTAGTTCTACTTAATTATATAGGTAACTATGTGTATGTCCGTGACATTACCCCTCCTTTTAGGCACGAGTTCCACGAGGAGCAGTGGTTAGATGTTGAGGAAGTCTAAGATGCGCCGGATTGTATTTGCCACATACTCTGATCTTTGTTCTCTTTGAAGGTAATTAATGGGTCCTCTCAGCCATCGATAATGTCCCATTCCGGGGCGGGAAGACCACCTTGTTATTTGATCATTGTTGTGACCTTCATAACTTCCTTCAAATAACACGTTTGGAATACCATCAGGAGTTGTTCCTACCTCCAATAAAATCACCAAACATCGAGAGTCTCTTCCAAGGTTGTGATACCAAACACATTGTATCTCGCCATCTATTCAAAGAAGAACATGTCGTTCTTGAAGATCTTCATCTCGGTTGCATCATCTTGAAGGTTGTGACAATCGCAACGTCTCATCCAAAAAATCAGCAAATGAAGGCTCTTGAGTCGAATCCACTGGTTGTTGATTCTCCATTTCCTCACTTGCCACAAATATAAAGAAGTTACAAACAAGGTTAAAAAGTTGAATGTTATCTTGCCTAGATCTTGTTTCTTTTATAGGAGAGGTCTTCATCTTGGTTTTAATGGATGTCGTTGATGAAAGGTCTCCACCTTCCTTGCTGCATTTGCAAGATTCTTTGCCGATTCCCATGTGCACTCACTAATATTGTATCCGCGCCAATGAATAAAATATTTCAACCTGTTTCGGCGTCGCCTCGAATCTAAGACTTCTTCCACCTCAAATTCTTCATTATTATCCACTTCTATAGGAGGCAGTGGCATTTGTTATCTTTCTTATATATTTGTTGTCTTATATGGCTCAAGTAGAGACACATGGAATATAGGATGAATCCTCATAGACTCCGATAGCTTTAATTGATAAGCGACTGGATTGACTTGTTCACAAATTGAGAATGGTCCAAGCCTACGATAGTCTAACTTATCACAAGGACGAACAGTCTTGATATTTTGACGAAGTAGCCATACCTTATCACCAACATGGAATTGAGGTTGTTGCTTGCAATAGACATCTGCATTGGTCTTTTGCCGTTCCTGAGCTTCTTTTAATCGCACCTTCATTGTTGCATGTAGCTCTGCCAATTGATTTGCCAAATCTTTTGCCGTTCCTAAGCTTCTTTTAATCGCACCTTCATTGTTGCATGTAGCTCTGCCAACTAATTTATCAAATCTTTTGCTGCAGGATTATTAGCTTTTGAAAAGTCAAAAATATCAAGTCGTGGGTGATAACCATAATTGGCAAAGAAAGGTATTTGTTGAATAGAAGAATGTACCAAATTATTATAAACAAACTTTGTCAATGGCAAAAGAGTTGTCCAATCGTCTTGATGGTAATTGATGGTACACCTCAAATATTGCTCCAAGACTTGGTTCACTCGTTCCGTTTAACCATCTGTTTGAGGATAGAAGGCTGAAGATAGTTTTATATCCACCTTCAATATCTTAAACAGGGTTCTCCAAAATTTGGATACAAATTACGTTCTTCTATTTGATATAATATCCCTTGGCAATCCATGATGGCGATTGATGTTGTTAAGAAAGAGCTTAGCTATTTCTTCACCTGTGATAGATTTTGTACATAGTACAAAGTGTGCCATCTTGGTGAACCGATCTACAATCACGAATATGAAATCATATGAACTTGAAATTGATAGATCTATGATAAAATCCATAGAGATAGAAGACCATGGTTGTTCTGGTATATGTAGTGGTTGGAGAAGTCCGTAAGGTCGATGATGAGGGATTTTTGATCTTCAACAGACATCGCATGATTGTACAAACTCCTTAACTGCCTTCCACATTTGAGGCCACCAAAAATCTCTTGATATTAGTTCCAGAGTCTTGTTGTACCCAAAATGTCTTGCTGTGGGAAAATTGTGATGAGCTTCAAGAGCACGTAGTCGTGCTTTTCTTTCTGGGATATACAAGCATCCCTCGAAATAGAATAGATTGTTTTTAAACTCGAACTTGGAAGTATCATGAGACTTAGATGAGTTGTTCTTGATATCATGAATAAGAGGGTCTGAAGACATACTTGACTAGATTTGCTTGAGAAAATTTGAATCAATAGTTAATGTTGATTTGATTGCTCGAAGATAAAATTGTTCTGGCTTCAAAAGGGTTGTTCTTTGTTGATCAAAAGTTGCATCTTCTTCTTTTGGAGCAAGATAAGAACGTCTAGAAAGGGCATCAGACAAACCTTGTTGTTTTCTTGGCCTATACGTGATAATGAATTCGAATCTTGACAAAGACATACTTCAACGAGCTTGATGACAATTTAAAACACGTGCTAACATGAAATACTCAAGATTCTTATGATCTATATATACGGTGATTGGATGGAAGACGCCTTCTAGATAATGATGCCATTCTTGAAAAGAGTCCATGATTACAAAAAGTTCTTTGTCGTGGATCTCATAATTAATCTCGACTGCTGAAAATTTTCTTGAATGAAAAGCTATTGGATGAAGTTTGTATCCGCTCCCATTTGTGCAGCGCTTGAGCAACAGTCTTGCCTGCCACGATATCCAAGAATGCTTTAAAAGTTTCCCGACTGACTCCAACAAATTGTAATTGTTAATTGTCTTCAAAGCTTCAAAATGACGCTCAGCCTCGCTTCCACTCCAAGTTTTTCATGCTAAGCATGTCAATAGAGCTGCAATTTGAGAAAAGTTCTTAATGAAGATCCGATAATAATTAGCAAATCTCAAAAAACACTGTACATCTCTTACTGTCCTTGGAATTTTTCAATCCATAATTGTCTGAACTTTCTTAAGATCCATCATTAAGCTGTTATTAGAAATGATGTATGCTAAAAAGTCAACTTGAGTAGTATGAAATACACACTTTTCCATCTTGGCGTATAATCCTGTATCTCTAAGTTTTTGTAACACACAACAAACATGAAATTCATATTCTTCTGCGTTCTTAGAGTAGATTAGAATGTCGTCTAAATAGCAGACAATGAAATCATCAAGAAATTCACAAAAAATGTCATTCATAAGATGTTGAAAAGCAGTTGGTGTATTTGTGAGTCCAAACGGCATGACATTATATTCAAAATGTCCATACCTAGTTCGAAATGTAGTCTTCCATTCATCACCTTCTTTGATGCAGACCAAATTATATGCTCCTCGTAGATCTATTTTTGTATAGATCTTTGCTTGGCTTAGTTGATCAAGAAGTCCTGAAATCAAAGGTAAAGGATATCTGTTCTTGATGGTAATCTTATTAAGCCCTCGATAATCTATGCACATCTGTAAGGATCCATCTTTTTTCTTTACAAGTAAGATAAGAGCTCCTGCTGGAGATTTTGAATGGCGTATGAAGTTCTTAGCCAAGTTCTCGTCAATATATTCCTTCAATGCAGTCAGCTCGTTTTGCGATAAACTATAGATTGGTCCAAATAGTGGTTGAGCTCCTGCTTGAAGGTCGATTGAGCAATCATAAGATCGATGTTGTGGAAGAATATCTGCGTTTTTCTTTTCAAAAACATCTTGAAAATCTTGATACTGGTTAGGAATATTACTTGTAGTCTTCTCAGTATCCAAAATAGGTGTGGCATATATAACAAAAGATGGTCCTTCTTTTACCGCATGTATAAAAGCTTTCGCACCTATTAGTAAGGGTTTGGATATATTAGACTTATGTATTTCTACTTGACTACTGGATTCTTGGGTTGAACTACAAGAAAAGTCGAGGTTACGAGAAATCCAATCTATTTGAGGATTATATTTTTTTAACCACGATAATCCTAAAATAATCGGATTTGAAGGGGATCTAATCACATTAAATATTACTACATTAGTATGTCTTTTAATTGCTACATCTAAAGGAACAGTCTCATGGGTGACATCTCTAGAAGATAACAAATGACCATCTATGACTTCTACGTGCACAGGTTTAGCTTTCTTGATTAAAACTATTTCTTGTTTTTTGACAAAGTCTTCGTCTATGAAACAGGCTGAGGCTCTTGAATCTAATAAAGCAAAGACTTTGTGATTTTTAGGTCCTAATGATACTTCTATTGTAAAATAAGGTGAGGGGTCTGAGGAGAGAATAGGACCTTTACAAGGTGTTGCACATGATTCCAGCTGCACGGTCCCTATTGTAGCTGGAAAAATTCGTTTTCTGACATAGTGTCTTCTCTAGCAGCCATACTTCTCATTTTGTGATTGCATTGCTTCTTTGGACAATATTGAGCAGTGTGTTTAGATTCTCCACAATATAAGCACAAACCCTCTTGACAACATTGAGTCTTTTCTTGCTCAGTGAGAGGTTTAAAGCGTACCGCATCAATTTGCATTGGTTCTGGTTTAGCCAAGTAAGTTTCTGAAAACTTAGGAGTTGCTGTCATCAATTGACTTGTTCCTCTCCAATTAAATTTATATTCCTGGCGCCTTTCAAATAATCGATTATCACATACAATCGCTTGAGCAACAAATTGCTCCAAAGATTCAGCTTTTGGTATTGTTAGTAACAAATCTTTGACGTTATCCTTCAATCCATAACGAAATTGGTTGATAAGGACTTTGTCATTCCACTCTACATCGCAAGCAAGATTTTGAAATTCAGCAGCATATCTTGTAGCTGACCATGATCCTTATCGTAAAGATAAAAACTTGGTCTTTGCTACCCTCTCTTGGTTGCTTTCTCCAAATGTAGCCGTAAACACTTCAAGGAATGAAATCAGATTATAAAGAAGTCTTGAATCTTTTTCCATCAAAGGTGCAAACCAAGAAAGGGCACTTCTAGATAGAAGTGCACCTATGAATCCAACTTGGGTAAATCCATCAGGATATTGAAAAAGGTGTAACCTTAAATAAAGCTTGACTTGTTGCAAAAATCCTCAAAATTTTGATCTTATTCCATCAAATTCCTCGGGCATACTAATCTTTGCCTCTTTCACGCTTAAAGAAGCAAGATTTCTTGGATTCGGTTAGGAGGCTGATCTACTTGCTTCTCTCAGTTGTACAATTTCTTGGCGTAAGCTCTGGACTTCCTCCATGGGTGTTGGAATAGCGCTTCCATGATTACGATTGGTGATTCGTGAAATTTCCACTCTAAGAGTGTTGACAAGTTCCTGAAGATCTGCAATAGTTGCAAATCTATTCTCGCTTCTGGTAAGTGTAGCATCCATGATTTTTCCTTCCATCTTAGACAACTTCACAAATCTATAATTTGGATTAGAGGAGGGTAATCTGTAACCTCTAATATCAAACAAAAATCTTCCACAAAGAGGGGTGATCCACTCTCTTTTAAGAAAAAATCAAGGTTAGAAAGCAAATAGAGTCAATTCAAAGGTGGGTAGTCCACAACCTTCAAATACAAAGAATAGAAGTGGGATAATCGACTCACTTCTAACACAAAACAAGAATAATAAATCTTCACTCTTGTCAAACTGTCAAGGACAAGAACTTGATGAAATCAAATAGATAAGTGAGACTTCTCTTATAAAATAAAAATAAGAAAATATATATTCAATAGAAACTGGAATGGCTATTGTCAAAAGACAAGACAACTAGAGACTCTTGAAACTAGATTAGAAGCAAGAAAGGAGTTGACAAGAGTGAAGAAGGCTTCACTCTTGTCTCTATATATACTATCTAACTAGAAGCTACGTGGCGATGTTCTATAGGACCTCTAATATGTGTTGACTTTGAAGGCCACTTGCCTTAGCTTGCAAGGCAATTTTTTTACATGTGCACCACGTAGTTAGCTTGAAGAACAAGCTATTAATATGTGTGGCACATAGTTAACTTGTTGACCAAGTTTCTAACCAAGAAATCAACTATGGACACCTATACGGTCAAAGCAGCATCTATGAAGCTTCCAGGAAGTTTTTCTAGAAGATATTATAGAATTAATTTACTTTTATCTACTTTTATCTAGTTCTACTTAATTATATAGGTAACTATATGTATGTTCGTGACAAAAATCCTTCAATACCTTATTCATCCGCAATGACTTATTTCTTTTTAAACTTTAGAATTCAATAATTCTTAATCTAACTATTTTATTTCTATAAAGTTTTTTTTAAAGTGTAGATAATTTTTTTAAATTTTACTAAAAAAAGAATCAACTACAAATTCATTGCAAATTTTTCAATATCTTAAATATCCTAGTAGGTGCTTAAAACCCTAACTTAGAGACACCTGAGTATTATTTCCTTCATATCTCACAAATTCAAAATCTTAATGCCATAAATTTTTTTTATATAGTCTTATGATATAAAAATATATACTTTTGAAAATCTTGAGCCAAAAATTTATCTAATTGCCTAAGATATAGCTCAAAATAGAACCATTAGTTAGGTAGGGTCACTTACTATCCTTAATTTACAAGCACTAACTTCAATTCTTAAAATCTACTTTATTCTATTGTCACGGACATAAGATTTACTCCAATAAATTACTTAAGTAATATAGATCAATAGAAATAGATAAAATAAGTTGATTTGATAATATTTAATACAAAAGCTTCCTAGAAGCTTCACAGATGCAGAATCACCTTTATACATGTCTATAGGTGATTGGTAGGTTAAAAACTTGGTCAACAAGCAAGCCACATGGCGCATATGTTGGTAGCTTGTGGAACAAGCTAGCCATGTGTCACACATGTTGGTAGCTTGCGGAACAAGCTAAATACGTGGTGCACATGTGAGAAACTTGTCGTGGAAGTTTGACACGTGTCTTGCAAATTAGACACATGTATGAGGTCCTATAGAATACCGCCATGTAGCTCTTAATTAGATAATATTTATAGAGGCAAGAGCGAAGCCCTTTTCACTCTTATCAACTCCTTTCTTGGTCCTAGTCTAGTTTCAAGAGTCTTCATGTTTCTAGTCTTTGGTAATAGCCATTCTAGTTTTCTTTGAATATACATACTTTCTTATTCCCATTTTGTAACTTTTTTTTGATACAGTTTCGATTAGATTATGCATCTTTTTTTAATTCATGTCCTTGACAAATTGACAAGAGTATACTTATAATATCATAGCTTTGTCTTGTTTTGATTAAGAGTGGATTATCTTTTTTTCTCGATAAGACACAAGCATATTAGAAGTTGCGGATTACCTTCTTTTAAACTAATATTATTTCTAGTATTTTCTTTGTTCTCCCTTCTACTTATCTTGATTAGTATTAGATATTTTTTGAAGTATTATCATATGAGCTTACCCATCGAAAATTTCAATAGCACAAATACGAAAACAAATAGGAAGGTAATTAACTACTGATACCATGGGCTTCAATATCTACACCAAGCTATATAATTCCTCCTCCATTGGAACATCATCCAAGCATCAGAGTACCAAAAATTGATCTAACTGAGAAGTTTGATGGCACAAGATCCAAGTTTTGAGGATTCATCAACCAAGATCAACTAGTGATTGAATTCCAACTGCAAAGTTTTCCAACTCCAGGATCGCAAGTCAAATTTATTGGTATACTATTTTCAGGTTCTGCCTTATCTTGATTTTCATCTTTTTTGGAACAACGTGATCGAATATTGGATAATTTAGAAGCTTTTTTAGTAGAATTTTGATCTATATATAGAGAACATGATGCAACTCGTGTTGCAACCAACAAGCTTTGTATCCAATGACAAGACAATCGATCAATGATATTATATGCTTCACAATTTTGATAACTAGCAATTGATATCAAGTGGGACGATGCTGCACTGATCAGTCAGTTTCTCTACGGATTACAATATGAAGTGAAGAAATTCATGCTGAACTTACCCGATCCTCAAACATTGAGTCAAACAATAGACTTTGTAGTGAAGTATGATAATCGGCTTTTTGAATTTCGATCTGAAAGTCGTACAAGAGAACCTCAGCGATATTATAATTCAGTGGCAACACCAATGTCTTCTCAATATGTACCTTCAGAAGTTGAGGACATGCAAATTGATGCTATACGTTTTAAATCGCTTACTAAACAAGAAAAGACTTGATGTCGTCAAGAAGGATTATGCTTGTATTATGGAGAACCTAAATACACTGCTCAAAATTGTCCAAAGAAATGACGCAACCACAAGATGAAGAGTACGACTGTCAAAGAAGATAATATGTCAGAAAACGAGTTTGTCCAGCCACAATAAGGACCGTGCGGTTGGGAACTTGTACAATTTCTAATGAAGGTCTTATCCTCTCTTCACAACCATCTCCTTGTTTTATAATAGATGTGTATTTAGGACCTAATAATTACAAAGCCTCTGCCTTAATAGATTTGGGAGCCTCGGCTTGCTTTTTAGATGAAGGATTTGCTAAAAGCCATAGAATATAGATAGTACAAAAATCTAAATCCGTACATATAGAAGTCATAGATGGTCATCCTTTATCTTCTAAAGATGTTATTCATGAAACACTTTCTCTGAATGTAGTAATAAATGGCCATAATAGTTACATAATTTTTAACATAATTAAATCTCTCTCTATTCCAATTATTCTAGGTCTATCATGGTTAGAAAAACACAACCCTCAAATAGATTGGATTTCTCGTACTCTAAACTTTTCTAAAAGTATAACTAACAATGTAATTAATCAAGTAAAAAATCATAAATCTAGTAGAATTAAACCTGTGTTTGGAAGTGCAAGAGCTTTCTTGTACGTTGCAAAAGAAAGATCACCTTTTGTTATTTATACTATACCTATTTTCAAGAATGGAAAGACTTTAAGTAGCATTCCAAATTAGTATCAAGATTATCAAGATATTTTTGAGAAAAAAAATACAGATACTCTTCCAGAGCATCGTGCATATGATTGTTCAATCGACCTTAAAAAGAAACTTAGCCACCATTTGGACCAATCTATACTTTATCACAAGATCAATTGGCTGAACTCAAGGCGTATATTGACGAGAACTTGGCCAAGAATTGAATATGCCATTCTAAATCTCCAGCAGGAGCTCCAATTCTGTTTGTGAAGAAAAATGATGGATCATTGCGGATGTGTGTTGATTATCAAGGACTCAACAAGATCACAATCAAGGATAGATATCCATTACCTCTGATATCAGGACTCCTTGACCAGTTGAATCAAGCTAGGATCTATATAAAAATAGATCTAATAGGAGCATACAATCTAATATGCATTAAAGAAAGAGATGAATAGAAAACTGCATTTCGAACCAGGTATGGACATTTTGAATATAATATCATGCCTTTTGGACTTACGAATGCACCAACTGCTTTTCAACATCTCATGAATGATGTTTTTTGTGAGTTCCTAGACAATTTTGTTATCTATTACATAGATGACATTTTAATTTATTCTAAGAACATGGAAGAAGATGAAATACATGTTCGTCAAGTATTACAAAAACTTAGAAATGCGAGATTGTAAGCCAAGATGGAAAAGTGTGTATTTCACACTACTCAAGTTGATTTCTTAGGATACATCATTTCAAATGATGGTCTCATGATGGATCCTAAAAAAGTCGAAACAATCATGAATTGGAAGATTCCAAAGACGGTAAGAGATGTCCAATGCTTTTTGAGATTCGCCAATTATTATCAGATCTTCATCAAAGACTTCTCTTAAGTTGCGGCTCTTCTTACACGTTTGAGTTGTAAAGACAAACTCCAATGGAATCAAAAAGCGGAAGCAACATTTAAAGCTTTGAAGACATCGTTTGTTTCTGTACCAATCTTGTATTGTGTAGATTTTTTGAAGGTATTTTTTATGGAAACAGACGCATCAGACTTTGCCTTGGATGCAGTTTTGTCACAAATGGAAATAGAGGACAAACTTCATCTAGTAGCTTTTCATTCAAGAAAATTCTCAAGAGCCAAGATCAATTATGAGATCTACGACAAAGAACTTCTTGCAATCGTGGATTCCTTTCAAGAATGGTGTCATTATCTAGAAGGCGCCTCCAGTCCAATCACCGTGTATACGGATCACAAGAACCTCGAGTATTTCATGTTCTTGTTCATGATATCAAGAATATTTCTTTTAAGTCTCATGATTCTTCTAAATTCGAATTCAAGAACAATCTACTATATTTTGAAGGATGTCTATATGTTCCAGAAGGAGAAGCTTGTTTATGTATTCTTCAAGTACGTCATGATTTTTCAGCGGCAAGATATTTTGGATATAAATAGACTTTGGAACTTATATCAAGAGATTTTTGGTGGCCTCAAATGTGCAAGGCAATCAAAGACTTTGTACAATCATGTGATATTTGTCTCGAGATCAGCAGCTCGCGTAAATCAATATTTTGAACCCCAACTTCCAACCATTCTATATTAAAGGAACAAGCGTAGTCTTACATTTACATGGATTTCATTCTGGATCTTATTTCGAATCTTATGACTCTATATTTGTGATAGTAGATTGGTTCACCAAGATGGCACATTTTATCCATATACAAAATCTATCACAGGTGAAGAAATAGCTAAGCTTTTTATTGATAATATCTATCGCTATCATGAGTTACCTAAGGATATTATATCAGATAGGAGAACTCAATTTGTGTCAAGATTTTGGAGAATCCTTTTTAAGATCTTAAAAGTGGGCATAAAGTTATCTTCAGTTTTTCATCCTCAAATTGATGGACAAACAAAGCGCGTGAACCAAGTCTTGGAATAATACTTAAGATGTACCATCAACTACTAATAAGATGATTGAATAGCTCTTCTGCCATTAGCAAAATTTACTTATAATAACACAATACATTCTTCTATGCAACAAACACCTTTCTTCGCTAATTATGGTTATCAACTACAATTTGATGTTTTTGACTTTTCAAAAGTTAATAATCCAGCAGCAGAAGATTTGGCAAATCGTTTGTCATTGCTACATGCAATAATGAAGGTGCAATTAAAAGAAGCTCAAGAACGACAAAAAACAAATGCAGATGCATATCGCAAGGAACAACCACAATTCAACGTAGGGGACAAGATATGGTTACTTCGTCGCAATATCAAGACTACTTGTCCTTGTGATAAGTTGGACTATCGTATGCTTGGACCTTTTCCTATTCCTGAACAAATCAATCTAGTTGTATATCGATTACACCTCTCGAAGTCTATGAAGATCTATCTTATATTCCACGTGTCACTATTCAAGCTATACAAGATAGTGGATATACAAGGAAGAAGACAAATGCCACCGCCTCCTGTAGAAGTGAACAACAATGAAGAATTCGAGGTTGAAGAGATTTTAGATTCAAGGCGGCGCCAAAATCGACTGGAATATCTTGTGCATTGGTGCTAATACAATATTAGTGAACGCACATAGGAGCCATCAAAGAATCTAACAAATGCATCAGTAAAAATCAATGCATTTCATCAATAACATCCATCAAAATCAAGATAAATACTCAAGAAAATCTTTGCTATAAAGCAAAGCAGGTTCTATAGAGGTTTCATCCTACCTTGTATCATTATTTGTCATTAGATTTGTTTGTGCTAAAGAGATGGAGGATCAATAATCAGCAAATTCAACTCAAGAGCCATCATTTGCTAATTTATCAAATGAGACATTACAACTATTACAACCTTCAAGACGACGGAATAGAGATGAAGACCCTCAAGAACAACATGTCCTTCCTCGGATTGATGGCGAAATATAACGTGTTTGGTATCATGACCTTGGAAGAGACTCTTGATGTTTGGTGATACTTTTAGAGGTAGGAACTACTCTTGATGGTGTTCATAATATATTTTCTTTGAAGGAAGATATGAAGGCCTCAACAATGATCAAATAATAGGGTGGTCCTCTCGCCTTGGTATGGGATATTATCAATGGATGAAAGGACCTATCAACTATCTTCGAAGGGAACAAAGATCAGAGTATGTGGCAAGCACAATTCGACGTATCCTGGACTTCTTCAACATATAATCACCGCTCCTCGTGGAACTCGTCCCTAGAAGGAAGGATAATGTCACTGACATAAAATTTACTCCAATAAATTATCTAAGTAATATAGACCAATAGAAGTAGATAAAATAAGTTGTTTTGATAATATTTGATAGATATGCTTCCTAGAAGCTTCACAGATGTCGAATCACCTTTATACATGTCTATAGGTGATTGATAGGTTACAAACTTGGTTAATAAGCTAGCCACATGACGCTGTCATACTGTAATTACTTACAGTATGTAAAAATTAGTTAAAATATATTATATATTTATGAATCTAGATGTGTGTTAGAATGGTTAGTAAGTTAAATTAAAAATGGTTGATAGAAGAAACTTTATTTTATTTTATTTTACTTATTTTAGTTATGGTATTTAAAAATTATAAGATCTAAATGTTTAGTATGAAGCCTTGAGAGAAGGTTGGGACTTAAGGATGAAAATTCAAGCTAGTAAGAGGCTAATTGGGAGGGATGAAATCAAGCCATGGTCGGATGAAGGCAAGGAATAGGGAACTTCATCCCTATTGGTCGAATACCATGCCCAATGGGCTTTGAGGAGGCTGCCCGCGACCTTAACAAGGGTTTTCGGCGACTTCAAAAAGGGGATTTGCAATTTCAGAGGTAGGGTTGTAAAGTTTAGGGTTTTGGGTATAGTTTGAGAGGAAATTTTAGGCGATTTGGAGTTAGGGTGAAGAAGTTATACTTGTTCAAAGTTAAAGAGTGGATTTCATACATACTGTCACTCTTTTGGGATTTTGCGGAGTTATACGGAGGCTTTTGGAGATCGGACGGTGCGGTTGGAAAGGTGATTTCAAGATCTACGTCTGTTATGAAGGAATTCTTAAGTTTTGAGTTTAGACGAAGGAGATATGAAGAGTTGAAGACAGCGCATCCAATTCCAAGGCAGTAAGTAGACCGTTTTGTTGATGGTGATGGGGTTTGCCATATCTTAAGTTTTTGGACGAATTTTTGTCTAAAAATTTCCAAGAAGGTGTATTATTGTGCTAAGAAGCTATACATCAAAGTTTCATAGCATTTGGACTTTTAGATTGTGAGATATGAAGAATTTAGTACACGGGTATTTGTAAACAAGGGTTTAAAGCTACTGCTAGGGTTTTGGCAATATCTAAAGATCGATAAGGAATCGACAGTTGAAATTTGTGGTGATAGTTGTGAAGAATATATCAGTACTTCATATAAATTTGGAGTAGTTTTGGACAGTTGGATTAAAAGTTATGGGTTATTGAAGTTCGGGAAAAATTCCCTTCCTACGGGAGAATGAGGGTTTAGAGTATTTTGTTATGTTTTGAGTGGTTTGAGGAAATTAGGCTTGTGTATTGGGTGTAATAGCCCTATGGAGATCTCTTTTATATAAAATTTGGGGTTTTTATTATACTTGAATCTTGCTTGAGTAATTAGTAGCAGCCAGAAGCCCAGCGCTTTCTTGAGGCAGATTCTCTCTACCACGACAGCGCTTATGTTGGTAGCTTGTGGAACAAGCTAGCTATGTGTCATACATGTTGGTAGCTTGCGGAACAAGCCAAGTACATGGCGCACATGTGGAAAACTTGTCATGCAAGTTTGACACGTGTCTTACAAATTAGACACGTGTATGAGGTCCTATAGAATACCGCCATGTAGCTCTTAGTTAGATAGTATTTATAGAGGCAAGAGCGAAGCCCTTTTCACTCTTGTCAACTCCTTTCCTAGTTCTAGTCTAGTTTCAAGAGTCTTCATGTTTCTAGTCTTTGGCAATAGCCATTCCAGTTTTCTTTGAATATACATACTTTCTTATTCCCATTTTGTAATTTTTTTTTGATACAATTTCCATTAGATTATGCATCTTTTTCTAGTTCATGTCCTTGACATCTATTTGGATTTTATTAAACCATATATAAAATAGGTAGCCAAAAAAGTGTTCTTTCTAATCCTAATTGCCAATCTTCTATCACTTTCTATATGTACGAGTTATGTCCAAAAGAATGATAGTAGATACAATTTCAACACCTTAACTTTGAGTGCCTATATCTCTTTCATAATAAGTCCAAATTACCTAAAATTTTTATCAAAACCATATCCAAAAAACCAAACTTGCCGACCTTAACTTCTAATGTTTGACTCCCCTCCAAAAAAAAAATCCTAATTCCTAATAAATCCTCAAGTAGCCTCCTTAAAGTCCATTGGGCATATTTTTTGGCCAATAGGAATAGAGACTTCTATCATCCATCTCCATTCATCTACATAGATAGCCTAACTATTCCATTTCACACTAAAAATCCCTTTCTAATCCTTTTTCTTATAAGATTTATACAATATGTGTTCTAAACACTAAATAAAAGAAGCAAATAAGATCTTAAGGATCACCAATGTCTAATAAAGGTGACTTAAGATATATAAAAGTTATTATCAATATAAAATCAACTTCAAAAGTCACGACCAAAAAAAAAATAAGGTTGTATAAACCTCAATAATAACCTTTGTAGATAGATTCTTTCTAAACTAACAACCTAACTACATCTTGTAATCAATAAAATCCACTGTTATAGCTTTCACTTAATTGTATAATAAATTATATATTAAATATATATGTATAATTTTTTCACATGGTAGCCAAATCACAACATGACATAATGTATACAGATCATAAGAACCTTAAATATTTTATATCAATATGCATATTGAATTGTTGTTAAGCTCGTTGGAGCATGTTTTTATCAAGATTCAAGTTTATTATCACTTATTGCCCAAGAAAATAACAAGGTCTATCCAATACTTTTTTTAGATATTCTTATCTTATACCAAAAGAAAGAATTTTAACTTTTAATTAATAAAAAATGATCCTCTTGAAGTTGAAGCAATTTCATCTTTGAGCAATAAAATCAACATTGACTATTAATTCAACTTTTGTTAAGCAAGACTAATCAAGTATGTCTTTAGACCTTCTTATTCATGAGATTGAGAATAATTCATATAAGTCTCATGATACTTCTAAATTTTAATTCATATACGATTTACTCTATTTTGAAGAACGCCTATATGTTCCAAAAGATGAAGCATGACTACTTGCTGTTGAAGCTCATCACAACTTCCTTGTAGTAGGACATTTTGGATATAACAAGACTTTGGAGCTAATATCAAAAGATTTTTGGTAGCTTCAAATATAGAAGGTTGTTTAAGACTTTGTATAGTTGTGCATTGTTTGTTTAAGATCAAAATCTCCTCCTCATCAACCTTACAGACTTTTGCAACCATTATCTATAATAATACAACCTTGGTTTTTTGTTTCTATGAATTTTATTACGGATCTTCCAAATTCAAGTTCATATGACTTTATATTTGTGATTGTAGATCATTTCACTAAGATGGCCCATTTTGTACCATATATAAAATCTGTTATAAGTAGAAAAAGAACTAAAATCTTCCTTAATAATATCTATCGCTATCATGGATTATCAATGGATATTATATTAGATAGAGGGATGCAATATATATCAAGATTTTAGAAAATTATTTTTAAAATATTGAAGGTAGATATAAAACTATCTTTAGCTTTCTACCTTCAAGTTGATGGACAAATGGAATGAATAAATCAAGTTTCAGAGCAATATTTGAGATGTACCATCAACTATTATTAAGATGATTAGATAACTCATTTACCATTGAAAAAGTTTATTTATAATAATTTTTTATAATATTCTATTTAATAAATTCTATTCTTTGTTAATTATAATTATCATCTATAACTTGATACTTTTGAATTTTCAAAAGTTGATAATCCCATAGCGGAAGATTTGGCAAATCGGTTGTCAAAGCTATATACAACAACAAAGGCACATTTAAAAAAAGCTCTAGAATGACAAAAGATCAATGCAGATGTCTATTATAAGGAATAGCTTCAATTCCATGTAGGCAATAAGGTATGGTTACTTCATTGTAATATTAAGACTAGTCGTCCTTGTAACAAGCTGGATTATTGTAGTCTTGGACCATTTTTAATTTGTAAACAAATTATTCCAATTGCCTCTCAATTACACCTATCAAAATCTATGAAGATCCATCCTATATTTTATGTATCGTTTTTTGAGCCATCTAAGATAGTGGATATACAAGGAATAAGACAAATGCCACCACCTTTCATAGAAGTGAATAACAATGTAGAATTTGAAGTAGAAGAAGTCTTAAATTTAAGATAATATTGAAATCGGCTGAAATATCTTATACATTGGTGTAGATACAATATTAGTGAATATATGCATATAGAAGCCATCTATAAATTTAACAAATGCATCAACAAAAATCAATGCGTTTCATTGACAACATCCATCAAAACCAAAATGAAGAGTAAAAAAAACCTTTCAAAGATCAAAATATGTTGTAAGCACAATTTGACACATCTTGGACTTCCTCAATATATAATCACCATTCTTCATGGAATTTGTTTCTAGAAAGAGGGATAATGTTACAAACATAAGATTTACTCCAATAATTATCTAATTAATATGGATATATAGAAATGAATAAACAAGCTAGCCACATGTCGCACATATTGATAGCTTGTGAAACAAGCTAATTACATGTCGCATATATTGATAGCTTGTAGAACAAGCTAGCCATGTGTTGTATATATTGATAGCTTGTGGAACAAGTTAACTACTTGGCACATATGTAGGAAACTTGTCTTGCAAGTTTGACATGTATCTTACAAATTAGACACATATTGGAGGTCTTATAGAACGCCGCTATATAATTCTTAGATAGATAGTATATATAGAGATAAGAATGAAGCCTTTTTCACTCTTGGCAACTCTTTTCTTGCTTCCAGTCTAATTCAATAGTCATTATAATTTCTAGCCTTTGACAATAGCCATTCTAATTTCTTCTTTAATATCTAAACTTACTTATTTTTATTTTGTCATTTTTCTTTGATACAGATTTCATTAGTTTATGTATCTTTTTTTAATTCATATCTTTGATTTTTGATTTTTAAATTTTTTTCTTAAAGCCATTTTGGTAATTAATATATATAAATATAAGATGAAGATACTTATTAGATTTATATTAACATCACCTTAATGATGTTTTTTTTTTTTTTTTTTTTTTTTTTTAAATTTATCTTTAATTCGAAATTCTTTAATTTTTTAAAATTTGGTAATAGCCATTCTACTTCTTCATTATCTTATACCAATACTTCTTTTTTATTTACCTTCTTCTTTTTTAATGATATATAAATATTTTATCTTTTTAAATTTAAATTTTTTTTATTTTTATATCTTTGACATTCTTCAACTTAGAAATTTGGCTATATTTTTTATAGTCCTTGAGGAGCTTTTATAGAACCTTATTGTTAGCTAAAATATATTATAATAAATAACTATATTATTTAAATAAATAGAAGTAAATAGAAATAAATAAAAATAGATAAAAATATGTTAAGTAGATAATATCTTCTTTAAAAACTTTGATAAAGTTTTCTAAATGTAGATTAAATCTCTATATTCCTATAGATATGCCACATAGCTATTGAAACTTATTCTACAAGTCTCTTACTTTTAGGAAGCTATATTGAAAGTAATCTATAACTTGATACTTGAGCCACAAGTCTTATAGTCCTTATGAAGCTTCTACAAGATCTTCTTGGTAGCTAGTAAATATAGAAGAAGAAATAGAATCATTCTTAGATTTATGAATATCTCTTTTACATTTTATTCTTGATTCAAAATTTTCTACTTCTTTATAATTAACAATAGCCATTCTATTATTTTTTAATCTAATATATATCTTGTCTTTGCTTACTTTCTTTTTTTTTAGTAAATTATCTCTCAAAGGTTTGTTTGGATTCATGTCTTTGACATAACTTTGTAAAGTTGCAAATTATATATTTTAATTTTTTTATATTTTAGACTAGTATAAATCTATCTTTATTGGTTGATCTAGTTCCTAAATAGCTAATTGTTGCTACCAATAGAACTTAATCTTTATGTAGATGATAAACTTTGGATATTTTTTTTATAATTATTTAAGAAATTTGATAGCATTGTTTAAAAATTTTAAATTGATTTTTTTGATTTTTTTGATTTTTAGTTTCTAACATTGAAATAGAACTTAATATAATAATCAAATTTAAAACAAAAACATCATTTTATTAAAAGATTATTATAATCAATGATTTTTATAAATAACTATAATAGTAATTTATATTTCTAGTTTGTAATCTTGTTTTGATAGTAGTATTATATAAAAATATAAATTATAATTTTTTTTAATTATTGCTCTAACTAAATTAAAAAATTTGGTCCAATTCAATAATCATATATTACATAACTTTTAGAAATTTGTTAAGTATATTTTTAAGAATTATTTATGTAGGAATTTTAATATTATTGGTTTTTTTTTTACTTAGTATTTTTATATAGTCTTAGGATTAGAATTTAAACTCTAAGTTTAAAAGATACATGAAGCTAATATAATCCAATTTATATAAACTAATTTAAAGATACATAAAAATATATATATATATATATATATATATATATATATAATATTATTATAAAAATAAAAATAACTTTTTTTATTAGATTAAATATGTATTATTTAATATACAAGATCATTATTTATAGAAAAATATTTTTTAATATTTTTATTATTAATATTTTAAATATCAAAATACATTCTAATTTTTTATATTCATATTTATTATAATATATATAATAATTATAAAAAATATATCACCATTTATTAAGAGAATTATTTTAAGAGCTAGCATTTATTCAACCTTCTAATAAAAATTTAAATTTGTTTCAAACATCCAAGTCCAGTAAAAAAAAAAAAAAAAAAAAAAAATCAAAGAAAAAAAATTCTAAAATATTAATAATTTTTACAATCAAATTTCAAAGTACAACAAATTTTGAAATCACAACTATTAAATATAAGCTTGTTTTTTAGTAATCTTAGTAAAAAAAGGTGTTGTATTTAGAAATAATCCTAAATTTATATTAGAAGGCACTTACAAAGACACCAATACAAATCAAAATTAAATGTGTCATCTAATTTATTTTATAACATTATTTTTAGATTATATGATCCACAAAACCACCTTCAAGTTAATAAAAACAAATAAGACTTCAAGTAGCTTTGCAAATCTTAACAAGAATTTTGAAATAAAATCTTATGAAATAACAAAGTTTTTCATAGTCAACAACATATTTAAATCTATTTTAATATTTTGTTATATGTACCTTAGTATTCACTTATATTTATAGCTTTTAATTTTTTAAAATAAAAATCATTATTTTAATCTATATGCTTTTGATAATTAGAAATTTTATAAAAATAATAGAAAATAATAATAAAAAACTGAGTATATTTTTATGGTATTTAAATTGACAAATTAAATTGGTTTTATTGTCTAAAAGTTCTTATAAAAATCTATAACCCTCATGTGCATCACCAAAAGGTCTCTTATATCTTGCTTCACCTACTATAGACCATTATACTTTATTTCTACATATTCAAGAGTATTAATTATATTATAGGTTAAAAGTTTTTTGACTATGTAATTTTAAAACTCAAAAATAAAAATAATAATTGATGTTAACAAATCTAAATAAAATCATTGCATAGCAAAGTGATATTATATTTTGTTGCTCCAACAAAGACTAGAAATTTAGACCACATCGTGAACCAAGAAATAAACTGTTTAATAAATCTTCTCACTGCATACCACACCAAAACAAGAATACCCGAGTCATAAGGAGTCTCAAAACCATCATACTCATTGTCACTTTGGAAATCATCGTCGTTCCTGAACACAATATCATTACAATTTCAATCAAATGGCAAAACGAAACGTCGGAAGAAACGCAGGGTGACATCAGAAGGCGACGCACAGCATGAATTATACCAATCGAAAATGATTCATGTGGGGAGTGACAGGCGTTGAAACCTGAAGTAACTTCACTTTATTCAGCGCGAGCCATAGCATCTCTTGCATGCTTGTTTCAGCACTGGCGGTGCCAAGTACAGACTTGGCATTGATGCACAGGTCTGCTGTCCCGCAATTGAGCCATGCAGCATCTCACGTCATCACGCAAAATGATGCTTCACGATGTCTACCAATATACTTAGAACCAACTCTGCTGCGCCAGGAAGGGGCCTCTGTGAGGTCGATGGACATGCCAAACCAACTCGTCACACTCCGGCACCATCCTCCGGGCTAGCGGTCGATCAACATATCTGCATAAATACTAGCATCTCGTCTACGCTCATAAACACGAGTTCGTGAACTTCCAACTCGTCTACCACACCACAGCCAGCTTGGGTCAGTGGCCTCGTGGTAGCAGTTGCATAGCATAGCCTACAAAGCAAACACCTATCAACGCTTCGCTCGTCACAAGCTGCCAAGGATGTGGAAGCTTGTTCGAGGAGGTTGCACATTTCTATGTTGTATGAAGCGGCACCTAGAAGAAAAAACATTTACTAAGTCATCGTAATCTGCGGCACACCCACAAACACATCTACGCTGAACACCGTGCGTCTGGTGTGCCGCAGTTTGGTACTCCTACCTGACAAAATGGACGTCTCCGGGCTACAACAGGCGCAGCCTCTGCGTGTCCGTTTGAGGAAAAACATAAAACTGGGTCACCTGGTACATGTTCTGCGTCACCACACACCTCGTGGTGCTCATTGAACAAGAATGTCGGCGATCGCCCCTACAACTTGAGGGGACCCGCGCTTCTGGTGATGGCGGGTACCATGTGAGCGGGGCGTGACGAGGTGCTGTAAGCCTTGGCGTAGACGCTGGCGGGGGTGGCCTTGGCTCCGGAGCCAGTGAAATACGACCCTCCCAGGAAAACGTCGCCGCTGGAGGCCCAGTTCCATCTCTGCCAGCCTCCGTAACTGGAGCCGCCGTCGTTGATGCGTTTGGTTACCTGCAATTCCAGGACGCTCAGGTCAGACGACATGGCTCACTCTGGGGAACGGCTCGCATTGTAAAACAAAGCTCCCGCGCAACCTCAGCAGGCAAAGACGTAGTCAATACCTCTTTCGTTCCCGCGGGATTGAATCGATTGCCTTGGCTAAGAATGGTGGGATCTTCGCTGCCCCCAATCGCATACTTCTCCCATCCGGCCGAGTAGTCATTGTTCAAAACATGAAACACGCCAAACCGGCACCTGCATTCCGAACACACACCAATTATTCAACTGCATCATCCATGAAGGCCCGTGACCAAGCGGGAGCATATGTGTACCACTAGCAGACACCATTTCATCGCCAATCAACGCGCGGTGCCATACCTTGGCAACCGTTGGACAAGGCCGGGTCCGAATCTGTTGAAAGCCACGGTGACCCGCATGTTCCTGTCCTCGATGTAGTCGGGGTCCGCTCCAAGCAGCATCGTCTGCAAACCAGACCAGTGTGCACGCTTTCAGAAACAGGCGACTAAACTTCAGGGTTCTAACCCTGCAGGTAAGGTCATGTCCACGACGCAGACACTCGCGTGTCACGCCCAGCCCGCACAGAACATCGCTACGGAAGGATTCATTACCTTGTCGTGCTTTTCCAGGAAGCAGTTGGAAATTGTGATCATGGTGGATCCGCGGGTGACATCGATGAGCCCATCGGTAGCCTTGGCCAAGTAGCAGTGGTCGATCCACACGTCCCGGGACCCCCAGATGTGAAGCCCATCGCCCTCGGACCTTTTGCGGCGGATCACTTTGGATGGCGACACTCGGATGGTGGTTGGGCCCGACGGTCGAATGCTGTGAATGTGCAGCCCGTGCAGGATAACGTTGTTGGTGTTTTGGATGCTGATCTGCGAGCCTCCCACGATGTGAACTTCGGCGCCACGACCGTCCACGGTCTTGTACGCAGAGATCCAGAGCTCTCCCTTCAGTTCGATGGTCATGCTCTTCGCGAAAACAATCCAAAGCGGTCCGTTTCGAGTCACTCCGTGGCGCAGTGTTCCCGGCTGAGGGTTCTGCGCGTCATCTCCATTGTTGGTGACTGTGTAGATGGGTCCATTCTTGCCGCCAATGGCATTTCTCCCGAATCCGGTGGGGCAACTGGCCAGCGCCTGGCGATGGCTGCGCCAGTTCAGGTCGCACCGCCAGCAATCGTCGATCGGATTGCCAGTACCGCACCCGCCCATGGCCTTGGCGAAAGAGGAGAGCATGTCATCCGCGTCCGTGGCATTCAAGTCAGCAGCAGCGAGGCTCAATCCACTGTCACACATTCACGCAACGAACAAGCCGTGACCATCAGAAATCGGAGCGCATTTGCAGGGCAACTATCTGCGGGCACTAAACAAAACTCCACCAAATTTCGAGAAGCAATTCGTGATTTACTCGGTGCGGAGCACGTCAACGGAGCAAGGAACTGAAAGTGGACGTACTCGTCGTTGGCCTTGTAAATGATGTCCGCAGCAGACGTGTCGTAGAAGACCTCATCGTTCATGTAAGCAGCTTTGGAGTGGTACACGTTGTCGCCTGCGAAACTGGTGGAAGGAGGTTCGCGTACGCTCTCTGGAGAGTCGATAAAAACATCATAGGGTAGCTCGCCCTCGGTCGCTGCGTAAGAGTTGTATTGTGCCACTTCTGAAGGTGACGCTACCGGGTCCTGGCTGTTGAAGGTTTCGGCGTCCCAGTTGGTAGCATCAGAATTGTCATTCTCGGGGTTGTAACCAAACGCATCGCCTGTCTGAGCGGCGAAGACGGGCGTGTCGGATTGAGTGTTGGATCCAATGTCTTGGGGGAATCCCGGGTACTCCTGGTCCGTGGCAACATACTCCAGAGTGTCAAAATCTCCCGGCATTGACCTCGCGTGGGGAGATGTCCACTGCGATGCAAGCACCATCAGCACCGTCAACAAACGCGCCACCCTCTCGGTCGCCATTCTTGAGGCGGATCTTGAGGCAGGCTCGACTTGGATCCTTTGTTGATTACACTGGGAACCTGAAGTCTGAACCACAAGTTCTCTGTGAGTCACAAGTCTTTCGAAATTCCTTTGCACAGCGTAGCTGTATGAGGCCAGGTGTAACAAACATGGACGCCACGCGGCGGTCCAAAACATCAGCCGCCGCAGGTGCGGCCACAGCTGAGCATTGCGCTGCATCCAACAACCCGCGCAGGATCCGCAACACACAATTCATAATGCAGCGAAGAGTTGGAAGAAATAGCCCACCACATAATGGTCAGGAGAGACAGAGAAGTAAGCAGCAGAGCATGTCAACAGAGACCACCAGGATCAGAGCCTACTCACGTGTAGAACTAGTCGATGGAAGCAGTGGACTTCCTGTGAACGCCCGCGGAGCTTCACTTGGAACCTCGACTCAATCCTTGGTCCGGTGTTTGCATCTGCTTGCAGAATGTGCGCATTTTACTGCTCAATCTCGATTCATGAGAACGCAGCACCACGGCTCTGTGAGGTTCGAGATTGGTTTCAAGCCCCGAAATCACATCCAGCTGCTCCTCGGGTCAAGCTTGGTGTATGTCGAGAGCGAGATGGTCATCCAGCCGAAATTCGGAGCTTAAGTACTGCGCTACGGCATGTCCCTTAAAGCCATGAACGTGGGTAGAGATGCTCACGGCGTGAATCTCTGAATTTACTTTCGTAGCGCGGAGGTTGATTGCAAGTCACCGCAACTGCTTTTCGGCCGATTCACCTACTCTAGCATCCGAGGCCAGTGTAACAATGTGGCGAGTGCCATCTACATGTGTAATTCGCTGCTCCACCATCTATCTATTGCGGTTTCATGCGAAAATTTCGGACTGTTTGTCTTGTAAGGTAACTTAACCAGGATTCGCATTGCTAAATACCGGCCTCGTCAAATGGTTGTTGTGGAAATGCGAAACGGGTGGGTCAAAGTGGAAATCTATCAATAGGCGGACTCCGGACTCGGCTGACATGCGCATGGTGAGTGATGTTCGAGGCTCCCTCTGTCGGTCGGAGCTAGACTAAGACCCAACCATGTCGGCAGCCTTTCTGACGACGTGACTTAGAGTGGAGTGGCCAGATCTCCGGGCCGCCCAGTTTCAACCGGTGCGCATACTTTTACTCATCATCCGCTACGGACGACAGCGGTGATGCCACACATCACCAGATGATCCCAAAGGCGTCAGTGGCGAGAGAAGCACCGCTGTTCAGGGGAAGGCTCTCCCTTTCGTGCGATTCCACTCTCCAGGTGAACTTACAGAATTAGGGACAGAAGATGTTCAAAGGTACGGCCGCACCGATCGTTGCCATCAATCGTTGCTTCGGAACTAGGATCAAGACCCGGTGTCGGCGCAGGGATTCCTTCAGGTTAGAGCAGGCTTGGGAAGCATCGAATCTCGAATCCCAGATGCATGCCGATGCTGCAAATGGGATTCCGGAGGGAGTTTCCGCACCAGCTTGTCGAAGCAATTCAGGGTGCGGCGTCAACAGACAAAGCTATCCTTGGTGTTGCAGAAACACGAAAGTTGGTACGGCTTCCGCATGCAATCGGATTTCCACACATTCAGCGCACGTAAGGATCAAATCGTGCCACTTTGTTTGGGGGTGGCGCTAATTCCAGTTCGAAGTTGTCGAAATTTGTGCGGCCGCTGCTGCTAAACTCGCGCCACTGTCGTTTTCCGCCATTCGCAGCCGATGACATCCTCAGAAGTGATGTGTCCATTAAAGTACCGAAGTGGTTCATAAAGTTGTCCAGCTACTTTACTTTGTGGGATAGAGATGCTGTGTATCGACTTTTTTCAGAATCGCTGGAAAATAATACTTTTATCCCATGTCTTTCAGACCAGGCTCCTAAACCTCACGTTTCATCCCCTCACTGCTCAAACTTGGTCATTTTTTACAAGTATGGAAAACAATTTTTAAAATATGTTGGAAGTCTTATTGACTCAAATTTTAGAATCACGTGTACGATTGATGATGGTAGTAGCCAAACTAACTTTTGGAAAGATTCTGCTAGAATTGAGTCTTGTTGAGTGCGTGAAAATAAAAGTAGAAATTGATTGTGCTGGTATTTGAACAATTTTGTCTTTTGCATTTGAAAGAAGGGTGTGTTGTAAATGGCACCTTTCACATGAATGTACCAAGTCTTCTCTTGTCATGTGCATTTTTTATTGCAAATTTGTTATAGCAGGAAGTGGGAATTTTAATTTTTTTGAAAGTTGGAAGTACATTGCTGATGGTGGTGTTATTAGTAGTTTGTAATTGATGTTGTTATACATAGAGTGAATTGGTGATAGTTATTGTTAATTGACAACAATAATGGATTTTTTCTTATTTGTTTAAATTAATCTTGTTCTGTGCATTTTTAAAAAAAATTGTCATGATTAAAAACATTAAAATAAAAATAAATAAAAAAACCAGATTTACTATAAAAATTTGGTAATTTTTAAAATAGTTTTACCAAACTAGACCAAGAATATTTTATAAAATATTTAAATATTATTTATTTTAAAAGTATTTGAGAAATTTTAATATTTTAAATATTTATTATTTTGGTGTTATCTATAAAAAAAAAAGATATTTAGTATTTTTAATTTATTCATAAATATTTATCACATATGAAAATAATAGCTATGATTATTACATTATAAATTTTAATTTTGGCATATTAACTTTTGTATAAAGATTGATGAGAGAAATATAGAAAATAAAATAAAACAATTGTTGTAAGTATTTGCAACCAATATACAAGTAGTTTGGTTTTTTTAAAAACTAAACTTGGTACAAATCTTTGATTATTTAACTTGTAACAAAATAAATTAGTTTAAATATTATGACAAAATAATCATATCTTACCAGTGACTTTGACTAAAGATTGTGTATTCTTGAAGATATTTTTATTTGTTCTGTTATTATTCTTCAATCATTTTTAGTTGCATCTTTGGTATTGTATAAAATCTTGATTTCTTATCAGATAATTAACTTTTTAAAGTCAAAAGTATCAAATTATAGATAATATCTATTATTGGAAAAAATAGTATTTATCAAATAAAAATATATATTATGTTATTGTATTATAATAATTAACAAGAAAGTTTTTAAGTTGTCTTGGTCATAATTGATGATAAATTGCACATATTATTCCAATATTTGATGCACATATTTGGTTTGTCTATTGATTTGAGAATAAAAAAGTATAAAAAAGTATAAAAAACTATAAATATATATAATTTATAGTTTTAAATTTTAAAGGAGTGGCTTTTAAACTTTGAAAAATATTGGGATCATTAATCAAATATATTTAGAAATCTATAATATTAATACATATTATTTTTTAAAACTTTGTAATTTTTTTACTTGTTATGAATTTTCATATGAAATACCATTTTGATTTAATAATCTATCACATAAATAAAATTATATAAATATAAAACTATGAGATTTATAATAATATTGATTGAAATAAATAGCTACAATTATTTTAGAATGTATATTAGTTAGAAAAGTCTATAAAAATAATGACAATGAATCTTTGTTTTGGAGTAAATACCACAAATTTGCACAAGTTCTTTATTGGATTTTTACATCTATAGCCATTAAAAATCTCTTTAAATGAGTGCTAAATTTTCATTGAACTCAAAATTACTTGATTTTAAAAAGTCATATTATGCTTAAAGTACACATAAATATGCTTGATCTTCTAAAACATATAATTTTTTTTTATAATTGAAACAAGTCATCTTTAAATTTAAATTCAAATAATTATAATGAAGCTTACAAAAATTATCTTTTATCCTAAAATAAGAAGATTTTTTAATATTCATGAATAATTTTTATTAAGGAATTTAGAATAAATATAAATTTTATCTTTATTATGTCAAACTTATTATTGTTTTGGTTTTTGTCTAGCATAGTTTTTATGTGGTTATAGATACTAAAATTGCAACAATCTAAAAGATCATCTATTAGAATCAATTTTTTGGCTTTGAACTTTTAATATTTGTTTTTAGATTTAGAAATTTTTACTTCAATAGAAGATAAAGATTACAACACAAAGCTTGAGAACAGTATAATAGACCAAGACATTGAAGACCATTTGGTAAGTAATATTAAGTATGTTATTTTTTAAAATACTAATTAAAGTCTTAATTTATAATTTAAATTAATGATTGTTAAAAAAAATTATTATTTTAAATCACAATAAAATCATTTTTTATCTTTATGAAAATTTATATTAATAAGCAATTAAAAAAGTTTTAAAAAATGCTAATAGATATTTTTTATTATGACATAAAAAAGGATAATTTTAATATTTTTTGATATTATAGTATAGCCAATCTTTTAGAATTATTTATAAAGTATTTATTTAAGCTGTAGAATTTTTTGGTTGGATCTTGGATCTAACTATTTTTATTTTTATTTTTTTAAATAAGATAATAGTCATGTTTAATAAGTTAGAATTATGATTAAAATGCAAGATATTTGGAGATAATGCAAAATATATGTTAGAAAAATAATTGATTTTTTAAAGAAATAAATTTTTTTGAATAAAAATCAATATAAATTTTTTGTAATAATCTTGATTATCTTATGAAGGTATATCAACAACTAATGACTTGTAATAGTGATAGTTTAGAATACGGACTTATATTTATTCAATTACTTCTTTTAGATAGTAAACCTACTCATTGGTAATAAATTGTGAAAAAACAAATTGTTGGTAAGCAACTATCTTTTAATTGAATAACAAAGAAGCTTTCAAAGAATTGCTATGGAATATGAAATATTGTTACAATGTTATAAGCAAAATACTTTTAGAGACAAATCTTTATACTTTTGAATACATACCAACTATTACTTTTAGCATTGCATCCTTTGATAAAGTGGAAAGTGATGTACAAAGCCAGCATAAGAAATTAATTTAAATTATTGAAAATGATCATTTTCAACACTTTGGATTAGCAAAAAAATTGCCACAAAGATTAGAAAGACTTATATTGCATAGAAAGTGGAGAATTAGATGCTTTAGAACTTTCAATGGACAAAGAAAGTATGTTAATTAAGCAACGTATAAGAAAAGAAGCTTTTGGAAAAGTTTATAAATCCACATGGTAGAAACTTTTGATTGCAATTAAAAAGATGGATGTTGAATAAAATGATTTTCTTATAAAAGAAGTGAATATTTAATAAGTCTAAGCTACTTCAATCTCATTATATATATTTTTTTTATAAAAAATAACATTAGTAAAAATACAAAAATATTAAAAGGATGTAAGACAAGTAGAATAGAATTGATACAAAAAAAACTTAGATAATGTGTTAAAAGATGAGAAATCAATTTCATATGTTTTGATTATTAACATCATTTATCAAATTGCAAAAGAAATATATTATTTGTATGACATGCATATTATATATTGAGATCTAAAGTCTGATAATATTTTAGTCAAAATTATAGAAAATAAAATAATGAGTAATATTATTAAATATATTATAATAAAATTAATTGACCTTAGAATATCTAAAGTCAATGTTGGAAGAACTCCAAAAGCTACAAAACATATAGTTATGTATGATATTCTAAGTTACATGGCTTCAAAAATATTAAAAAATACATTTGAATCAACAAAAATTTGTTACTTTGACACATATATTTTTTCATTTGCAATGATGTATTCTAAGATTCTTATAGAAAAAAAAAAGAAAAAAAAAAGAAAAAAAAAAGATTTTTTTTTTGATGGTATTAGCAATAGAAAAGAGATATTAGAGAGAATAGAAAAAAAAAAAAAAAAAAAAAAGTGAAAGACCAAATTTTCCTTTAGAATTTGATGAATAGATAAAACTCATCAAAGAATATTGAAATGTAAATCCTTCATTACATCCAAATTTTATAAATACTTGTGAAAGACTCATTATGATAAAGAATTTTTTTTGATGGGAAAATTTATAACTAAAGCTACAAGAATTTTTGCATCCAAGACCAAAATTGATCAAAATATGCATCGTAATTAGTAAAGATGTTAAAAAATTATGACCATTTGATTATATGCATTGTAGTTTTTTCATATTTATAAAATGATATCATTTAAACACTCAAAAACTTATTATATTAAGTTTATATTTAACAATATTATGATCCATGATAAATTCTACCCAGAAAGACAAAGTGTTTCTGTTTCATAGCCTTTGAAGCAATACTAAATGATTCACGTGGAAGATATTAATCACATTAGAAACATGCCATTCAAAAAAGTGAAGCCCAGACTTGGCTAATTAACACTTGTGATTTGAGAAAATAGAAGGTTTTTGAAGCGGTGGTGGTTTCTCTGACCCTCGAAGCAAAAGCAGCGTGTGATGAATACGAGAGTCGTTCATGACATTTATCTTAGATCACTTTTCCAGGAGGAAGGCATATTTTTGTTCCTCCGCAATACGTTTTGGTTACTGCAAACATGAGATTGGCACACTATGTAAATTTGATCACCGACGACTTCATCAAATTCATCTTGGTTTCGATGCCAAGTCCAAAGCAAGTGCATGCTATTCACTACCTGTTATTACAAGTAGACATGAGAGTCTGACTGAACCAATTCCGCATTCAATTCCGCATTCAATTTTCACAATATTCTATCTTTTATGATAAAAATTTAGTATTTTTATAAAAAAATATTTTATAACAAATTGTGTCTATTATATTATCTTGCTAAGCTAACTTCTACCCTTATTACCTTGCATTGATTCAATCAATTGTTTCTTATCATACATTCTTCCAAGATCTAGCTCTTCTTTCAAAATCTCTATCAAATGTTACATATATTGTTTGTTTTATCTATATTTAATAAATATTCTTAAGACCTATTTTTTAAAGTTGATATTAATTATAATTTAATATCATTCTTATTTAAAAATAAAATATATCTTCTCTCTTTCTTATAATCTTTTAGGTTAGATTGACCAAATTGATTTGTGTCATATTTGCTTATAACATTTCAATACATAGTCTTATAAATACAAATAAAAAATAAAAATCTAAAATTAAGAATATAAATTATAAATTATCCAATTTATTTGGCAAAGATGTTAAGCTTAAGCACTTACTTGTATCTAAATTAGTCAAAGATTTAAGGTTGTCTAATTTATTTGGTAATAATATCAAATTTCAATAATTATTAATATGAAATGTAGTCATAGATATAATATTGCCCAATTTATTTGGCAACAATGTGTCAAGGACAAGAATTCAATGAAAGCAAATAAACATATGAAATTTCTATTAAGAAGTATAATAAAATAGAAGTAACAAAGTATATATATTAAAAAAAACTAGAATGGATATAGCCACAAGAGAAGAAAACTATAGACTCTTGAAATTGGACTAGAAGCAAGAAAGGAATTGAGAAGAAAGCAAAAGGCTTCACTCTTGTCTCTATTTATATTGTCTATCTAAGAGCTACGTAGCCGTATTTTATAGAATCTCCTACACGTGTCTAATTTGCAAGACATGTGTTAAACTTGTAAGATAAGTTTCCCACATGTGCGCCACGTACTTAGCTTGTTCTGCAAGCTGCCAACATGTGCAATACATGGTTAGCTTGTTCCATAAGCTACCAATATGTGTGACATGCGGTTAGCTTGTTGACCAAGTTCCTAACCTATCAATCACCTATAGACATGTATAAAGGTGATTTCGTATCTATGAAGCTTTTAAGAAGCTTCTTTCTAAGATATTATCAAATTAGCTTATTTTACCTACTTTTATTAATCTATATTAACTAGATAGTTATTAGAATAAATCTTATATCCGTGACATTATCCCTTCTTCTAGGGACGAGTTCCACGAGGAGTTGTGATTATATATTGAGAAAGTCCAAGATATGTCAAATTATACTTGCCACATATTTTGATCTTTATTCCCTTCGAAGGTAGTTGATAGGTCCTTTCAGCCATCAATAATATCCCATACCCAGGAAAGAGGACCATCCTATTATTTGACCATTATTGAGGCCTTTATAACTTTCTTCAAAGAAAATATTAGGAACACCATCCAAAGTAGTTCCTACCTCTAAAAGTATCACCAAACATTGGGAGTCTCTTCCAAGGTTATGATACCAAACACATTATATTTTGCAATAAATCTGAGGAAGGACATGTTGTTCTTGAGGATCTTCATCTCTATTCCGTCGTCTTGAAGGTTGTGATAGTCATAATGTCTCATCCAATAAATCAACAAACAATGACTCTTGAGTTGAATTTGCTACTTGTTGGTTCTCTATCTCCTTAACATCACAAATACAAAGAAGCTACAAACAAGGATAAAAAGTGGAATGTTATCTTACTTAGATTGTGTTTCTTTTATAGAGAAGGTCCTGATCTTGGTTTTGATGGATGTCATTGATAAAAAGCCTCTACTTTCTTTGTTGCATTTGCAAGATTCTTTGTCGGTTTCCATATGCGTTTACTAACATCTATGCCAATGAACAAGATATTCCAACCTATTTTGGCACTACCTCAAATCTAAGGCTTTTTCCACTTCAAATTCTTCATTATTGTTCACATCTATAGGAGGAGGTGGCACTTGTCTTCTTCTTGGTATGTTCACTATCTTGTATGGTTTAAGAAGGGACACGTGGAATACATGATGGATCTTCATGGACTCCGATAGCTGTAATTGATATGCAACTGGATTGATTTATTCAGAAGTAGGAAAAGGTCCAAGCCTACGATAGTCCAACTTATCACAAGCACAAGTAGTCTTGATATTATAACAAAGTAACCATACCTTGTCCTCCATGTTGAATTGTGGTTGTTCCTTGTAATACGCATCTGTATTTTTTTTGTTGTTTTTGAGTTTCTTTTAATTACACCTTCATTATTGCATGTAGCTCTAATAAATGATTTGTCAAATCTTCTGCTGCTAGATTATCAAATTTTAAAAAATCAAAAATATCAAATCATGTGTGATAATTATAATTGGCAAAAAAAAGTGTTTATTGTATAGAAGAATATATAATATTATTATAAGCAAACTCTACCAATAGTAAGAGAGTTGTCCAATCATCTTGTTGGTAGTTGATGGTACACCTCAAATATTGCTTAAAGACTTGATTTACATACTCCGTTTGTCCATCAATTTGAGGATAGAAAGTTGAAGATAGCTTTATGTCCACTTTTAAAATCTAAAAAAACGTTCTCCAAAATCTTGACACAAATTACATCCCTCTATCTGATATAATAGCTCTTGATAATCCATAATAGCAATAGATGTTGTTAAGAAAGAATTTACCTATTTTATCACATGTGATAGATTTTGTATATGGTACAAAATGTGCCATTTTGATAAAACAATCTACAATCACGAATATAGAATCATATGAACTTAAATTTGGAAGATCTATGATGAAATCTGTAGAAATAAAAAACCAAAGTTGTTTTGGTATAAGATAATGGTTGGAGAAGTCCGTAAGGTTGATGACGAGGAGTTTTTGATCTTGAACAAATATCACACAATTGTACAAACTCTTTAACAACCTTCCACATTTGAGGCCACAAAAAATCTCTTGAAATTAGCTCTAAGGTCTTATTGTATTCAAAATGTCCAACTGTAGGGAAGTTGTGACGAGCTTCAAGAGCACGTTGTTGTGGTAGAGAGAATTTGCATCAAAAAAGCATTGGGCTTCTAGCTGCTACTAATTACTCAATTAAGATTCAAGTATAACAAAACCTCCAAATTTATATAAAAGATTTCTTTATAGGATTATTACATCCAATACATAAGTCTTATTTCATCAAACCACTCAAAACATAAGAAATACTCTAAAACCCTCATTCTCCTGTAGGAAGGGAATTTTTCTTGTACTTCAATAACCCATAATTTTTAATCCAAATGTCAAAATTCACTAACAATTTATATGAAGTATTAATATATTCTTTACAACTACCACCACAAATTTCAACTGTAGATTTATTACCAATCTTTAGATACCTCTAAAATCTTACCACTAGCTTCAAACCCTTATTTATAAACACCCATGTATTAAATTCTTTATATCTTACAATCTAAAAGTTCAAATACTATCAAACTTTGATGTATAGCCTTTTATCATAATAATACACCTTCTTAGAAAGTTTTAGATAAAAATTCATCTGGAAGCTCAAGATATGGCAAATCCTATCACTATCATCAAAATCGCCTACTTATTGTCTTGGAATTCAATCTTCTATCTTTGACTTTCAATATCTTCTTCTTCAAAATTCCAAATTTAATAATTCTTCTATATTAAGTATAGAGCTTAAAATGACCTCTCTAGCTGCACCTCCTAATTTCCAAAATCTTTCATACAATTCTTTGAATCTTAAAAAGAATGACAATAAATACTATTTGTACACCTTAACTTCAAGTGCCTACTCCTCCTTCATAAAAACTCCAAATCTCTCAATTCTTATACCAAAATTATAATACAAAAAATAAGCTTTTTAATCCTAGTCTTTGATTTTCAAATCACCTCTCAAATCCTTGTTCTTGTTGCGAGTAGCCTCCTCAAAGCCTATTGGATATAACCATTGACCAATAGGAATGAAGAACTTCACCTCTTGTCTTCATTCATCTTCACTTTATCTTCATCCTTCCAAATAGGCCTCTTAGTAGTTTAATTCTTCTTCTTTAGACTCCAATTGCCTCTCAAGGTTTTATACTAAATATTTAGGTTCTATATAGTTTAAAAGCCATAACCAAATTAAATAAAAATCTAAAATAATTTTTTTTATATCAACCTCTTTTAATTTACTTTATTAATCTTTCTAACACATATGTAAATCTATAAACATATTATGCATTTTGAGTGGATTTTACATACTGTAAGCAATTCCAGTATAACAGTGTAATCGTGCTTCACCTTCTGAGATGTATAAATATTCTTCAAAATAAAATAAGTTGTCCTTGAACTCAAACTTTGAAGTATCATGAGATTTAGAAGAATTATTCTTAATATCATGAACAAGAGGATCTAAGGGCATACTTAATTGGATTTGCTTGAGAAATGTTAAATCAACAGTCAATGTTGATTTTATTGTTCGAATATAAAATTGCTCTAGTTTTACGAGGATTGTTCTTTGTTGATTAAAAGCTGCATCTCTTTTTTTTGGTGTAGGATAAGATGGTCTAGAAAGAGCATCGGACAGACCTTGTTGTTTTCTTAGGTGATAAGTGATGATGAACTTGAATCTTGACAAAGACATACTCCAACGAGCTTGACAACAATTTAACACACATGCTGACATAAAATACTTGAGATTCTTGTAATCTGTATATACAATGACTAGACTAGAAGCGCCTTCTAAATAGTGGCGCCATTCTTGAAAAGAATCCACAATTGCAAGAAGTTCTTTATCGTGGATTTTGTAATTGATCTCTACTGCTGAAAATTTCTTGGAATAAAAAGCTAATGGATGGAGTTTGTCATCTCCTCCCATTTGTGACAATACTGCACCTAAAACAAAGTCTATTGCATTGGTTTCTATAAAAAATGCCTTGGAGAAGTTGACACGATACAAGATTGGTACATAAATAAAAGCTATTTTTAACGTTTTAAATGATGTTTTTGTTTCTTTATTCCACTCGAGTTTGTCTTTATAAGTTAGACATGTAAGTGGAGGTGCAACTTGAGAAAAGTTCTTGATAAAGATTCAGTAGTAATTGAAAAATTCTAAAAAGCATTGCTCGTCTCTTACTATTCTTAAAATCTTCCAATCTATGATTATCAGACTTTCTTAAGATCCATCATGAGACCATCATTCGAAATGATGTATCTTAAGAAATCAACTTGAGTAATGTGAAATATACACTTTTCCATCTTGGCATATAATCCGGTGTCATATGATGTGGCCTTCTATCTGGGAATACACTGGATATTTAACTGTGGAGAGTTTATTTGAAACTTGATAGCAAAAATCCAACAGGTGATTTTTCCTTAATAAAAAGGATAAATAATATAATAATCTTATAAAAGAGAAGTTATGTATTTATATCCTTTTGTATTCAAGTAGGTTTGTACAAAAAGGGTTCAAATTTCCACAAAAATCCTTCAAAATTTTATTCATCCGCAAGGACTTATTTCTTGCTAAACTTTAGAGTCCAATAACTCTTGATGCAATTATTCAGTTTCTATAAAATTTAATTCAAAGTATAGATAATCTTCTTAAGTTTCACCACAAGAAAGAATCAACCATAAATTCATTTTCAATCATCTGATATCTCAAAATCCCTAGTAGGTGCTTAAAACCCTAGCTTAGAGACACCCGAGCACTATTTTCCTTATATCTCACAAACCCAGAATCCTAATACCACAAAATTTTTGCACATAGTCTTGTGATATAAACATATACATTCTTGAAAATTTTGAGCCAAAAATCTATCAAATTTCATAAGATGTAGCTCAAAATGTAACTACTATGTAAATGGGTCACTTACTGCCCTTAAGTCTATAAGCGCTGACTTCAACTCCTAATATCTCCTTCATCCTAGCTTGGATTTTATCAAGCTACACATGAAAAGTGTAGCAAAAAAAAAGTCCTTTCCAATCCTACTTGCCGATCCTTGATTTCTCTTTGTATGCGCGAGTTATATCCAAAAGAGTGAAAATAAGTCCAAAATCGACACCTTAACTTTGAGCACCTATAACTTCTTCATAAAAAGTGAAAATCACACAAAATTTGCACCTAAACTAGATCCAAAAACCTAAATCTTATGGTCCTAGCCTCTAATGTTCGACTCCCTCCCCTAAAACAAACTCTAACTCCTAATAAATCCTCGGGCAGCCTCCTTAAAGCCCATTGGGCATGATTTTTGGCCGATTAGAATAGAGATTTCTATCATCTACCTCTTTTCATCCACATAGATGGCCAAACTACCCTTTTTACACTTAAAATCCTTTTCTAATCCTTCTTCTTATAAGATTTACATACTTTGTACTTTAAGCACCAAATAAAAGAAATAAACTAAGATTTTAAGGATCACCAATGTCTAACAAAGGTGACTTAAGATATATATGTTATTGTCAATATAAATCAATCTCAAAATCACTATTAAAAAGAAAATAAGGTTGTATAAATCTCAATAATAATCCTTTTAATAGATCCTTTCTAAACTAGTAACCTAATCACATCCTATAACCAATAAAAATCCACTGATATAACTTTCATTTAGATATGTAATAAATTATGCATTAAATATACATGTATAATTTTTTCACATAGTAGCCAAACCACAACACGACACATGTATCTCTAAGTTTTTGTAATATATGACAAATATGTAATTTATGTTCTTTTACGTCTGTCACGGACATACTTTAAGCTACTACTAGAATTTTTTGTAGTCTTCTAAAACCTTCTATAGCTTTCTAGAATCTTTTAGAATCTTCTTTAATTTTTGAAAATCTTCTAGAATCCTCCTCAACCTTCCAAGACCTCCCGTAGATTTTTTAGAGTCTTCCAAAATCTTCTTCAAACTTCTAGAATATTCTAAGATATTCTTAGGATCTTTTAGAATCTTCTTCAATCTTCTAAGACCTTCCATAGACTTTTTAGAGTCTTCCAAAATCTTCTTCACGCTTCTAGAATATTCTAAGATATTCTTAGAAGGTCCAATAGGATATAAGGCCTCATAGTATAAATAAGAGGTAAGATTGAGGAGCACCTCAGTCTTGCCAATACAAGTCTTGGAGTAATCTAGAGTGTTGCCTTGTTCTTGATATTAATCCAGTTTCTTATTCTTGATCTAGTTCTTGTTCTTGTCCATCGAGTTACTTGTTCTTAAAATTATTCTAGTTTTGAATTCTTTCCTTTAGTTCTTTGCTAACCTGCTATCTTGCATCCCTGATAGTTTGGCAAGACTGACTTATATAATCACATTAGAGCTTAGATCTCTTGATAGAGAGTGGATTATCCCTCTTCAAGATATTATTGCGTTCTAGAGGAGTACGGACTATCATCTTTTAGACTGATATGTTTACTTGTTGTAGTTGATTTTTCTTTAGAAAGAGTGGATTACCCCTTTCTTAAATTATATCACTACATTTTAGAGGTTGCGGATTACCCTCCTTTAAACTAGTTGTCTAAAAATATTTCTTTTAGTTTTGAAAATATTAATGGCTTATTGATTTTTTTTTTAAAGATAGAAATAGATTAAATTAATGGAGGTACATCCTTACAAATATAGAATAGAATGGCAACACTTACAGATCTTTGAGCCCTATTAGATACAATACAAGAAGAAATGACATTCTTCCGCAATCCAAAAAAAGAATTACAAATGGAGCAAGTATCTGAAGAAACAAAGTAAGAGATTCATAACTTACAACAAGAGATTATTTGATTAAGAGAAGCAAGTGATAGACAAGCTATGCACACAACTTCTCCAGAAATTCCAAGGATTGTCATAATAGAGCCAAAAGCTAGTATGTCTGATAAGTTTGATAAAATAAGATCCAACTTTCAAGGGTTTGCATAACAAGTGCGACTTTACTTACGACTATATCCATCTTGTTACTTAGATGGATTCACTCAAGTCGCTTTTGTGGGCAGCCTTTTATCAAGAAGTGCTCAATCATGGTTTGCACCACTATTGGAAAAGAATTCTTCGATTCTGTACAATTTAAAAGCTTTTATGGAAAGATTTATTGTTGCATTTAGAGACAGTGATGGAGAGAAGGTGGTAGATAAGAAGATCCAAAATCTATGACAAGGACAATGTTTAGCTACAATTTATGTCACAAAATTTCAATAACTTACTTGTAATCTTGATTGGAATGATAAGGCTTTTATGACTCGATTATGTTATGGCCTAAAAGATGATATAAAGAATTTATTGATCACGATACCAAGAGTTGAAAGCTTAGAAAAACTCATAGCTCAAGCTACTACTTATGACAATCGTCTATTTGAATTGTGACAAGAAAGGCAATCAATTTTCAACAATATCTATTAAGATACGACTGCTACATCTTCAAGAGAATTTGAAAAGCCATTAACATATCCTGAACCTATGTAGATTGATGCGACTTAATTCAAGCCATTAACACCAGTGAAAAAGACTAGACGTCGGCAAGAGAATTTATGCCTATATTATGGAAGACCCAACTATAAGGCAGCAAATTATCCAAATAAGTCTAGAGAATTCAAGGCACGAGATATAATATCCAAATTAGAAAGGTCAAAAAACAAAGATGTCCAGCCACAGTAGGAACATTACGGTTGGACACCTCCAAATCTAAAGCACTAGAAAAATGTCTCTTTTTACCTCCGGATCCAACATCTTGTTTTATACTTCATGTATATATAAGAATCTTGAAACAAGAAATTTTTGCTAAAGTCCTTTTAGATATTGGAGCCTCAGCATGCTTTATGGATAAGGACTTTGCAACCAGGGATAATCTACTACTTGTAAAGAAGATCCATCCTACACCTGTTGAAGTCATTGATGGACAAAACCTTGCATCAAGAGATGTTGTCAAAGAAATCCAACTGTTGGAAGTGATACTAAGAGATCAAGTATCACAAATTATTTTCAACATCATTAGATGTCTAACAAATCCTATTGTCATTGGACTTGTTTAGTTTGAGCTACATAATCTTTATATTAATTGGAGTACGTGGAAGATTTTTTGAAGATCCACACATCAAAAGAAGAAACAAGATATTGCTCTATTCCTTAAAACTAAAGCATTTATGTAAGTAACAAAAAAAACAGATGTATTTTCATTGTATGCTATTCCAATGAAAGGTCCAACGGAGCAACTAAAGTAAGAAATTCCTACTTAATATCATGACCTGGAAGATATATTTGAAAAGAAATAAGCATACTTATTATCCAAACATCATTTTTATGATTGTATAATCGAATTACAAGATGGAGTTCAACCTGCATTTGGTCCAATTTACAATCTGTCACAAACAAAACTTACAGCCTTGCAAGAATATATTGATGAAAATCTAGCCAAGAATTTTATTCGACATTCAAAATCACCTATTGGAGCTCCTATATTATTTGTGAAAAAGAAAGATGGTTCATTACGTATGTGTGTTGACTATCGAGGTTTGAACAAGGTAACTATAAAAAATTGCTATTCATTACCATTAATCTCAGGATTATTGGAATAATTAGGACAAGCAAAGATTTTTACAAAGATTGATTTGAGAGGCGCCTACAACCTAGTTAGGATTAAAGAAAGATATCAATTGCAGATAGCATTCCACACAAGGTATGGACATTTCAAGTACAATGTTATATCTTTTGGACTTACAAATGCACCTGTAGTCTTCCAACATATGATGAATGATATCTTATGAGAATACTTAGATGACTTTGTAGTCATCTACTTAAACAATATCTTAATTTTTTTTAAGAATGAAGAAGATCATGAATATCATATACGGAAGGTATTAGAGAAACTATGAGAAAGTGGATTGTATGCCAAATTTGAGAAATGCTCTTTCCACCAACCATCAGTTGAATTTTTGAGATATATTGCTTCAAAAAATGGGATTTCCATGGATCCAAAGAAAATACAAACTGTTATAGAGTGGAAACAACCGTCATCAATTATAGATGTACAATGTTTCTTGGAATTTATAAATTTCTATAAAATCTTCATCAAAGATTATTCTAAGATTGTGGCTCCATTAACATGAGTCATAGGTAAGGAAAAATTTATTTGGGATGATAAGGCTGAAGAAGCATTTAAGAAGCTAAAAGAATCTTTCACTTTTGCTCCTATATTTGTCCACGTTGTCATATTGTAACATGTTTATATAGTAAAAAATATGAACAAGGATAAATTCTACTTAATACTTAATTATCTTGATTTATTAAAAACTTAAGGTACTTAAGAAAAGATTTATAAAAGCCTCTTAGATTAATTCTTGTTTTAATAGCTAAAAGATAAAAGTTACTTATTAAAATTTTCTTCTAGGTTGTAGAAATTGGTTCACGGCTTTTAAAAAAGCCATAAGTTAATAAAAATAGAATAAGAGAAATAAAAAGTTAGTATGGTAGATACCAAGGTAGAGTTGAGGATATGATTAAGTTAAAAAAATCTTTAAAATAAATTAGATCAATACTCGAGGGATGACCGGGTATGAGACAGGGTTGAAATTAGACCTTTAGCCACGTAAACAACCACCTATCAAGGACATGAACTAGAAAAAGATATATAATCTAATGAAAATTGTATCAAAAAAAAATTACAAAATAGAAATCAGAAAGTATGTATATTCAAAGGAAAACTAGAATGGCTATTGCCAAAGACTAGAAACATGAAGACTCTTAAAACTAGACTAGGATTAGGAAAGGAGTTGACAAGAGTGAAGAAGGCTTCACTCTTGTCTTCATAAATACTATCTAACTAAGAGCTAGGTGGCGACATTCTATAGGACCTCATATACATGTCTAATTTGTAAGATATGTGTCAAACTTATATGATAAGTTTTCCACATGTGTGCCACGTATTTGGCTTGTTCTGCAAGCCACTAACATGTGTGATACATGGTTTGCTTGTTCTACAAGCTATCAACATGTGTGCCATGTGGCTAGCTTGTTGACCAAGTTTTTAACCTATCAATCACCTATAGACATGTATAAAGGTGATTTCATGTCTATGAAGCTTCTAGGAAGTTTTTCTATTAGATGTTATCAAATCAACTTATTTTACCTACTTCCATTGGTCTATATTATTTAAATAATTACTAGAGTAAATCTTATGTCCGTAACATTAGCTCTCTTCTAGGAACGAGTTCCACCAAGAGCGGTGATTACATGTTGAGGAAGTCCAGGATACGTCGAATTGTGCTTGCCACATACTCTGATCTTTGTTCCCTTCGAAGGTACTTGATAGGTCTTTTCAACCATTGATAATGTTCCTTATCAGAGCGAGAGGACCACCCTGTTATTTGATCATTGTTGAGGCCTTTATAACTCACTTCAAACAAAACATTAAAAATACCATCAAAAATAGTTTCTACCTCTAAAAGTATCACCAAACATCAAGAGTCTCTTCCAAGGTTATGATACAAAACTCGTTGTATTTTGCTATCAATCCGAGGAAGGACATGTCATTCTCAAGGATCTTCATCTCTATTCCGTCATCCTGAAGGTTGTGATAGTGGTAATGTCTCGTCTAGTAAATCAACAAATGATGGCTCTTGAGTTGAATTCGCTGGTTGTTGATCCTCCATCTCTTTAGCATGAACAAATCTAAGGAAATAACAAACAATGATACAAGATAGGATGAAACCTCTACAGAACTTGCTTTGCTTTATAGCAAAGATTTTTTTGATTCTTTATCTTAATTTTGATAGATGTCGTCGATGAAATACATTGATTTTTATTGATACATTTTCTAGATTCTTGGATGGTTGATATGTGCGTTCACTAATATCGTATCTGCGCTAATGCATAAGATATTCCAGTCAATTTCAGCGCCGCCTTGAATCTAAAATTTCTTCAACCTCGAATTCTTTATCGTTGTCTATTTCTATAAGAGGCGGTGGCATTTGTTTTCTTTCTTATGTATCCACTGTCTTGTATGGCTCGAGTAGTGATATGTGGAATACAAGATGGATCTTCATGGACTCCGGTAGGTGTAATCAATATGCAACTCAATTGATTTGTTTAGAAATAGGAAAAGATCCAAGCCTACGATAGTCCAACTTATCACAAGGACGAATAGTCTTGATATTGCGATAAAGTAACCATACCTTATCTCCCACGTTGAATTGTGGTTGTTCCTTGCGATACACATTTATATTTGTTTTTTGTCATTCTTGAGCTTCTTTTAATTGCACCTTCCTTATTGCATATAGCTTTGACAAACAATTTGTCAAATCTTCTGCTGCTGGATTATCAACTTTTGAAAAGTCAAAAGCATCAAGCTGTGGGTGGTAATCATAATTGGCAAAGAAAGGTATTTGTTGTATAGAAGAATGCATCGTATTATTATAAGTAAAATAATGGCTGAAGAAGCCCAAAAGGCCAATGACGAGGAGTTTTGGATCTTGAGCAGATATCACATGATTGTACAAAGTCTTTGACCGCCTTCCATATTTGAGGCCACCAAAAATTTCTTGATATAAGTTCCAAAGTCTTGTTGTATCCAAAATGTCCTATCGCTGGAAAATCATAACGTGCTTGAAGAACAGGTAAACAAGCTTCTCTTTCTAGAACATATAAGCATCCTTCAAAATATATTAGGTTATTCTTGAACTCAAATTTAGAAGAATCATGAGTCTTAAAAGAATTATTCTCGATATCATGAACAAGAGGATCTGAGGACATACTTGATTGAATTTGCTTGAGAAAAGTTGAATCAACTGTCAATATTGATTTCATTGCTCGAAGATGAAATTACTTTGGTTTCAAGAGGGCCATTCTTTATTACTCAAAAGCTGCATTTCCTTCTTTTGGTGCAAAATAAGAATGTCTAGAAAGGGCATCAGACAAACCTTGTTGTTTTTTTGGCTGATAAATGATAATGAACTCGAATCTTGACAAAGATATACTCCAATGAGCTTGACGACGATTCAACACGCATGCTGACATGAAATACTCAAGGTTTTTGTGATCCGTATATATGGTGATTGGACTAGAAGCGCCTTCTAGATAATGATGCCATTTTTGAAAGGAATCTACTATTGCAAGAAGTTTTTTGTTGTGGATCTCATAATTGATCTCAACTACTGAGAATTTTTTTAAATGAAAAGCTACTGGATGAAATTTGTCATCTGTTCTTATTTGTGACAAAACCGCACCCAAGGCAAAGTTTGATGCGTCTGTTTCCATAAAAAATGCGTTTGAAAAGTCAACACGATACAAGATTGGTGCAGAAACAAACGATGTCTTCAGAGCTTTAAAAGCTGCTTCTGCTTCTTGATTCCATTGGAGTTTGTCTTTACAGGTCAAACGTGTAAGTGGAGCTATAACTTGAGAGAAGTTTTTGATGAAGATGTGATATTAATTGGCAAATCTCAAAAAGCATTGGACATCTCTTATTGTCTTTATAATCTTCCAATTCATGATTGTCTGGACTTTCTTAGAATCTATCATGAGACCATCATTTGAAATGATGTATCCTAAGAAATCAACTTGAGTAGTGTCAAATATACACTTTTCCATCTTGGCATACAATCCTGCATCCCTAAGTTTTTGTAATACTTAACGAACATGTATTTCATCTTCTTCTATGTTTTTAGAATAGATCAAAATATCGTCTAGGTAGCAGACGACAAAATTGTCTAGGAACTCACGAAAAACATCATTCATGAGATGTTGAAAAGCAGTTGGTGCATTTGTAAGTCCAAAAGGCATGACATTATATTCAAAATGTCCATGCGTGGTTCAAAATGCAGTTTTCCATTCATCTCCTTCTTTGATGCGTATTAGATTATATGCTCCTCTTAGATCTATTTTTGTGTAGATCTTAGCTTGATTTAACTAGTCAAGGAGTCCTGATATCAAAGATAATGGATATTTGTTTTTGATTATGATCTTGTTGAATCCTCAATAGTCATCACACATTCACATCTTTGATGATCCATCTTTTTTCTTCATAAATAGAATTGGAGCTCATGCTAGAGATTTAGAATGGCATATGAAATTCTTTGCCAAATTCTCGTCAATATACGCCTTGAGTTCAGCCAACTCATCTTGTGATAAACTATAGATTGGTCTAAATGGTGGCTGAATTCTTTCCTTGACGTCGATTGAACAATCATATGGACAATGCTCCAAAAGAATACCTGCATTTTTTTTTCAAAAACGTCCTAATAATCGAGATATTAGCTTAGAATACCACTTAAAGTCTTTCCATCATCAGAAATGGGTGTGGCATAAATAGCAAAAGTTGATCCTTCTTTTGCTGCATATATAAAAGCTTTTGTACCTATAAGTATAGGTTTTATTATACTAGACTTATAGCCTTTTATTTGGTTGGCAGGATGTTTAATAATGTTCTGAAAAAAATCAAGTCTATGAGAATTCCAATCTATTTGAGGATTATATTTTTTTAGCCATGATAAATCTAAAATAATTGGATTAGACAAAGATTTAATTATATTAAAGGTTATATAGCTATTATGACCATCTATTGTTATTTTTATAAGATGGATTTCATAAGTGACGTCTCCAAAAGACAATGGACGACCATCTATGACTTCTACATGTACGGGTTTAGATTTTTGTACTAAAGATATTTTACAATTTTTAACAAATTGTTCATCTAGAAAGCATGCTCAAGCTCTTGAATCTAATAAGGCAGAGGCTTTGTAGTTTTTTGGTTCTAAATATACATCTATTATAAAACAAGGAGAGGATTCTGAGGAGAAAATAGGACCTTCACTAGGAATTGTACAAGGTTCTAGTTGCACGGTCCCTATTATAGTTGGACAAATTTATTTTCCGACATGTTGTCTTCTTTGACAACAGTACTCCTCATTTTATAGTTGTGTCATTTCTTTGGACAATGTTGAGTAGTATGCTTAGATTCTCCACAATATAAACATAATCCTCCTTGACAACACCGAATCTTTTCTTATTTAGTAAGAGGTTTAAAACGTATTGCATCAATTTGCATGTCTTCTACTTCCAAATGTACGTTTTGTGAGGACGTTGATGTTACCATTAAATAATAATGTTGAGGCTTCCTTGTACGACTCTTAGATTAAAATTCAAAAAGTCGATTGTCACACTTCACAGCAAAATCAATTGCTTGACTCAATGTTTGAGGATCGGATAAATTGAGCATTAATTTTTTTACCTCATATTGTAATCCGTAGAGAAATTGGCTGATGAGTGCAACATCATCCCACTTGATATCAGTCGCTAGTTGTCAAAATTGTGAAGCGTATAATGATATTGATCGATTGCTTTGTCATAAGATGTGAATCTTGTTGGTGGCAACACAGATTGCATCATATTCTCCATACATAGATCAAAATTCCGCTAAAAATGCCTCCAAATTATCTAATATTGGATCACGTTGTTCAAAAAAAGATGAAAACCACAATAAAGCAGATTCCAAAAGTAACGTTCCAATAAACCTAACTTGAGATCCTTGCATAGGATAACTTTAAGGTTGAAGTTCAATTACCAATTATACCTAATTGATAAATCTTCAAATCATACCTGATTGACAAAACTTAGATCTTATGCCATTAAACTTCTCAAGCAAACTAATTTTTGGTTCTCTAATGTTTGAATGGTGCTCCATCATAGGTGAAGTAGTACGGTTTGGTGTAGATATTGATGCAGCTCCAACCATCTCTATATCTTCACTTCCTGCTAATCTTATTGCTCTTTGTAGTGATAAACTGAGTTGATGCGTTGTAAGCATTAGCTCTCTGATTTTTTCTTGCATTTGTACCATTACACTCTTCATTTCCACAAGCTCTCCCATGATAATACAATAGAAAGGAAGGTGTCTACTCTCACTTCAAGAAATACAGAATAACACATTCAAAAGAAAAAATTCTAGAAACAATATCAGTTTAGAAGTAGGTACTCTACAGCTTCTAAAATGCTTATGTCTTATTAAGAAAAAGGGATAATCCACTCTTAATCAAAAAAAGTCAAAGCTTTGATATTGTATGTGTACTGTTGTCAATTTGTCAAGGACATGAACTAGAAAAAGATATATAATCTAATGAAAACTGTATCAAAGAAAAATCACAAAATAAGAATCAGAAAGTATGTATATTCAAAGGAAAACTGGAATGGCTATTGCCACAAGATAAGAAAATTATAGACTCTTGAAACTGGACTAGAAGCAAGAAAAGAATTAAGAAGAGTTAAGAAGGCTTCATTCTTGCCTCTATAAATACTATCTAACTAAGAGCTATGTGGTGGCATTCTATAGGACCTCATACATGTGTCTAATTTGCAACACACGTGTCAAACTTGCATCACAAGTTTTCCACATGTGCGCCATGTACTTGGCTTGTTCCACAAGCTACTAACATGTGTGACACATGGCTAGCTTATTTCACAAGCTACCAACATGTGCGCCATGTGGCTAGCTTGTTGACCAAGTTTTTAACCTACCAATCACCTATAGACATGTATAAAGATGATTTTGCGTCTATGGGAGTTGATGCTTCTAATTATGTGTGTGAATGTGGAGTTAGTATATTGTAATTCACATTTTGCTTGGTCTTTTAGAGTGAGAAATTCAAAGTTAGTCTTCATCATTGGTAAGTTTTCTACATCTCTTCCTTATTAGTATCTACAAAGCTTTTCAAGTTCTCAATTCATAAGATAGTCAAAAACTTTCACAATTGAATTGAAGGTTGATTAGCTCTCGGGTTTTCATCAATCAATTTTTACGTATTGCATATTTTATGTTGAAACTTTTTCAAATGGTGTGTCTTGATGTTGGCTTTCTAATAAGCTATTGCACATTTAATTTGGACTTAATATGCATTATAAGTGAATTTTAGACTAGGAAGTGGTTCACTGCCATAGCAGTTTCATGTACCACATGTTTGAAAAGGCATTGCTTAGTGTCTGGTAATTAATTAATAGTGAAAATTTTGGAGAACAAGCATCTTAAAGTTAAGTTTTTAGGGACAAACTATTCAATGAAATTAAAATAGTATTGAATTTTTGGCGAATTTTGGAATAGAGAGAGGTTGCTCCCTTAAGCGGCATACAATTGAGGTTTGTGAATTCTATCTCTTTACTAATTTATATTTTTGATACTATGTTATACTTATAATTTTTTTGTTTAAAAGTTTATTTTTAATTATATTAAATAATATATATATATATATTTAAAAAAATAAAAAAAATAGAATAAATAAAAGATAAATAAAAATAAAATAAAATAAAAATATAAAAAATTAATTAATTAATTAAAATAAAATAAATCAATGAATAAATAAAGTATGAAATAAAGTAAAATTCAAACTAATTATTAAATAAAGAAATATATTTTTTTAATAAAAACTAAGGATTGAGATACAAAATTTTGTTTATACTTGCAAAATTACCAACATAATCTTGACCAGCAACAATCCTATATTGCACCTCATAGGAACCAAAGAATTTTAAAACATAATATATATTCAAAAAATTGTGAGAATCTTAATCACAATTTTAAAAACCAATCATGGCAATGGCAAAAAGTGCATCACCTTTGTAATAAAAGGCACCCACCTGATAACTATTGCGTAGAAAACAAAGTAGTGTGTGGAAATTATAAGAAAATCCATCCTACAGATGTATGTAGACAAGGTAGTCTCCTTGAAGTTCCTACAAGAAAATTATCATCAAGAAGCCCAAGATCAATTGAAGAAGGCAAAAAATCCTAATTCAGATAATATTTTAAAATCCCCAAATCTATTCTATGACTACAACAATAATCGTTAAAACCAACATCATCTCTTGGATTTAAATACTAAGCAAGGATTTATCCCTTTAAATGTTGGTCAGTCTCAACATGGCCAATAACATGATGGCTAAGGTTCACAAGATGTGAGGTATTTAGATATACCAACCGAAGAACAAGGCTTCTAATTTATGAGGGATCAACCTTAATCTTTTCAAACCAATAATATTTTACATGAAGAGGTTCCTAAGAAGGCTAAAGAACTTCCTAATATACTAGCCTTGGCAATTATAACAAGGTCTTGATACACTAGTCCTCCCCCTCCAACTTCAATTGATAGTAAAAATAGTTCAAAAGATTTTCTTCACTTTTCAGATTTAAATGAAGCCACAACAGAGGCAATGGCTAGTATTAGAGATTCTAAAGAAATATCTCAAGTCCTTGAATCCAAATTAAGTAAATTACTAAGAACCTTGAAGAAAAATATCCAGATGGAGGACTTTTCTTCTAAAGAAGAATAGGAAGGACCTAGAATTCTCCACCTTGAATTTAATCCTTCAACTCGACTTAAAAGTGAGAATCAAGTTGAGTCATATGATTTATGGGAGGATTTAAAGAAGATTTAGGCAGATATTACAATTGCTCAATCGTTGGAGGTTTTTTCAATAATGAGAAAGAGCTTTAAAACAGTCCTTTTTATTTAAAGATGCCAAAGATTTAAAATAAAAATCCAAGTCCATGTAAAAACTATTCAAGAAATACAAGAGGTGAAGGCAATTGAATTGGTGGTATCTATTGTAAATAAGATCATACCTTATACTATTGTAGATTGAGGTAGTGGTTTAAATATTATACTAGTGAAAACTATGGAAAAATTAAGACTTAGTATCACTGGATCCTCTCCTTTTGTGATCAACATGGCTAATCAAAGCTAAGATACACCTTTGAAAAAAATTAGTGGTTATAGGATGATAATAGAAGGTGAAGATTACTCCCTCACCTTTTAGGTGATTCACATGTATTTTAATAAAATTCATATTTATTGCTTTTAGTTAGACCTATGTTAAAGGTAGCTAATGTAAAATTGATTGGGGAGATAAGAAGCCCCATATCATCTATGAACCACCAAGAAACCTAACTAAAATCCTTATTCAATCCCAAGGATTATTTTCAACTACAAGCTCATCTCATTCTTCCAAAGATGAGATTCTACATCTACAACTACAAAAAGAATATAAAAAAAAAAATTAAATTTGCTGATTTGATAGCAAAAGAGGCGGTTCACTTAAGTATGGTTCAACCAACTCTATTAGGATATGTGGGCCTTGGATTATGTGATTAGAAAGGTAATAGAGAATTTACCTTCTAGTTGAAAAATCATCCTATTTCAAGTGCAAATGAAGTCATAAGTATTTATTTCATAGATGGTTTTGCAACTTGACGAAACAATGAAGAAGAAATGGATTTAGCAATCCTAGTAGATGACATTAATTTCAAAAATGCCTTTGGAGTGAACTTTGATGGCACTCAAGTTCATGAGTTAGATGACTTAATAGAGAAAAATGACCTTACTCCACTTTTACAATTTAAACACACTTCTAGTAGACTTACGGCTAGAAATGATGTGGCCAATTATCCACAAATATTAAATGATTAATATAGAGGACCTACAGTCATTCTCATGTGCATGAACTTCATTACAAATTGATAGATGTGTCTTTTGACAGTGAAGATCTAAAACTAATCAAAGTTGGAGTTCAATCGACAAAAGATGAATTATCAACTTATAAATTGTTAATTATGGAGTATAGAGATGTATTTGCTTAGTCTTACAAAGACCTCAAGGGCATACCTCCTAAAATAGTCTAAAATCATATTCCACTCTTTCCTAATTGAATTCCTATAAGATAAAAGAAAAGAAGAGTGAATCCGAATTTACAGCTAATTATCAAAGCTGAACTAGAAAAACTCTTTCAAGTTGAATTTATTCAATCCATTGAGATTACGGATTGGGTCTCACCAATGGTGTTAGTTAAGAAGAAGAATGGAAAACTTTGAGTATCCATAGGTTATAGAAAACTTAACAAGTGCATCCAAAAGGATCACTTCTCCCTCCAATTTATAAATACTATTTTAGAAGAGGTGGCTGGGTTTAAATTGTATATATTAATGGATGGATATTCAAGTTACAATCAAATTTCTATAGTCCCAAAGGATCACCATAAAACCACATTTACTACATCTTGAGGCACCTTCATCTATGTGGTCATGCCTTTTAGATTTTGCAATGCTCTTTCGGCATTTCAAAGAGCAATGTCATATGCCTTCTCAGACTTGCTACACAAATCAATAACAGTGTTCATTGATGATTTTAGCACACAATCTTCTAAGACAACACATCATGATTGTATAAGATCTTGTCTTCAAAGGTGTAGAAAGGCTAGGATTGCTTTAAATCCTTATAAAATATTCTTAGCAGTTAAAAAAAGAATCCTATTACGATACGTTGTATCAAAACGTGTAGTAATACGACTACTAGGTGAAAGAGGGGAGGAATGATTATATTATAGAAGAGCTCAAATGAAAATATTTGAGAAAATTATCTTAGAAAAATAGATAATAGACAAGGAGGTAGTAAAAATTAAAAAGTGCTAATGCTGCCTTTTATAAAAGGGATTTCTACTTACTTTGTAAAGCCATAAAAATGGTAAAACAAAGTAGATTAGAAAAATAATTGATATAGGTATGTTTAATAAGAAGTTAAGAGTAGGTTTTAGAGAAATTTACCTCAAAACTACAAGAGTTGATATCCGGAGAGGGCCGGTTAAGAACCTGGGTCGAAACCAGACCCCAGGGCACAAAACCGCGTGCCGACGGCAAATGGAGGGTCTTTTTTGCAGATCGGAGATTGGGGTTAGGGAGTGAACTTGAAGGGTTTTATATAGGAGTTGATTTTGAGTGATTTGGAGAGAAAACGACTTTGTAATAGCTTTGCAAAGTCAGGGTTTATTTTGGCTACTTGAGATTTTGTGAAATAAATTAGGGTTGATGGTTTAGGCAATTCCAGAAGCTTTGCAGCAGATCTACGGCTGGAAATTTGTGGGTTTTTGGGTATTGTTGTTGTCAATGTGTGCTGTGAATTTGAGATTGATCTAACGGTTTGATCAAAGGTTATTGAAATTTATGTGAGTTGAGGTCTCTGGAATTGGGTTTTAAAGGTCAGTTAGGGTTTCGCAGATTTTGATCAATCTATCAGTTGGATTGGGGTGAAATTTATGTGTGTGTGTAGAAGACTTAATTTCCTACATGCTTGTGAAATTTGGAAGTAGTTGAACGGTGCAAATAGGAGGTTTAGGCACTGGAATATTGGCGTGAAGATTGGAGAAGGAGGCCGGCTGATACCCGAGCAAATTTGTAAGTTTTTCTTCTTCTTGGTAAGTTGGATCTTCTTCAAACTTGGTGTGTGTGTTTTTAACTTAATTGTTAAGGTGTATGAAATATTTCAATCAAGATCAACGGTTTGTTTGGTAGTTATTGTGGTTCTAAAACTGCCTTAGAAATTGCTTAGGGTTTGACTTAGGGTTTGATTAGGGTTTGACTAGGGTTTGACTTAGGGTTTGATTAGGATTTGACTAAGATTTGACCAAGATTTGAGTTAGGGTTTCATTAGAGTTAGGGTTTGATTAGGATTTGACTTAGGGTTTGATTAGGGTTTGACTAGGATTTGACTTAGGGTTTGATCAGGGTTTGATTTAGGGTTTGACTTAGGGTTTGATTAGGGTTTGACTTAGGGTTTGATTAGGATTTGACTAGGATTTGACTTAGGGTTTGATCAGGGTTTGACTTAGGATTTGACTAGGATTTGACTTAGGGTTTGACTAAGGTTTGACCAAGGTTTGACTTAGGGTATGACTAAGGTTTGATCAAGGTTTGACTTAGGGATTGACTAGGGTTTGAATAAGATATGATTTAGGGTTTTAAGATTCTATTTTTAGTATTTTCTAAATTTAGTATTTTATATATTATTTTCTATTATGATTATTGAATGA